>JAFBJS010004061.1:0-88639 GCA_016785265.1 Paraplagusia blochii | reverse complement strand
GAAGAGAAACTTTGCTCTCATTTACTTTTATTCAAACGTGCAGAACATGTTCATTACAGTGAAAAAGGTTGTGTTGTCACAGTACATTTGCTTCAGTTCATTGTTGTGAAAACACTATTAACTAGAAAATTGATAACTTTTCATCATCACCACGACGCCAACCAATCGACCACTAAGTCATTCATTCATTCATTCATTCATTCATTCATTCAATCGATGAATTGATCATGAAAAGCGACATATAAAACCGATGCATTATTATTATTATTATTATTATCAATCAACCAATCAATAGCTCTATCAATCAGCCAATCAATCAACCAACCAACCAATTGAGCACTCACTCACTCATTCATTCATTCATTCATTCATTCATTTATTCATTCATTCATTCATTCATTCATTCATTCATTCATTCATTCATTCATTCATTAAATCGATCAATTGATCAATCAACCGATTGATCAACTAATAAATTGATCATCCAATCAATTGATCAATCTATCAACCAATCTATCAATCAACCAACCAACCACTCTGCCTGTCTGTCTGCCTGAGAAGTGAAGACCACATCCAGATATGTGGACACATGAGCACCAGCAGAAACTAACTTGAAGACCAAAGTCCTACCGTCTCTCCTCCAGCAACACCGTTCATGGGTGGTGTGACTTCTACAGCTACATTTGCGCTCTTAGGCATGTTTTTGTCAGCTGCAAGAAATAACAAAGAAAATAAAAGAGATCATTTTAATTGATTCCATGCACTTCCTCTTGAGACCATTTGGTTAAATATGTTCCAATAAATTTGAAAGAAAAAATAAAACTTTGTACAATTTGTATTCTTCAAAGGTTGTGCCTGAGACAGCGCCCCTGTGTGGAGGAGAAGACGTCCATGTTATTGTTCTGTGACAGCGCACCTCAAACAGGTGTGGTCGTGTAAAAAAAAATTGTTTTAGATATAAGTTTGAAAATGGATCAAAACACAGAATAAAGAGTAAAGATTAAACTGGAAAATTTTTAATTAATTTTAATTAATTTTAAAAGTTTACTTTCAAAAGATGTCAGGAAGTAAGTGTTTTACCCACCTACACCATTAACGGCACCTTCTCTACACTTCTGCTTGGCCATTTTGTGGAGGATGGAAGCCTTCTCTTTGAAACCTCCTACAGAAACACACAGGTGACAATGAGAAAGAACAGAGAAAATAATACATCACGCACAGAGAGTCATGTTAACAAAATAAAACATTAATATTATGGATTTTTGTTGCTCTGTTGGAACGTAATTCTTGCAAATTCTTCTTCTCCACCTGTGGTGTCATAGAGTTCTCGATTGTGGGACATTTTCTTATTATTACATCAATGTTTTGAGTCTTTGTCACTACTATGACTGAATGACAGTCTTTGACAGGTTTAATCAGCTGATCTCAGTCATCAGACAGCTGATTGGTCAAACTATGTGGTCGTTGGTTGGTTGGACCAAATACCAGCAGCTACACGGCCCCTAGTGGAACCGTTTGGAAATGCCTGGTCTAGGAGTCAATACGTAGATTGGAAGTTACCATTGAAAAAATAACATAACCCATTCTAGTGTTTGTTTGTTTATGATTTAAGCAGGACATAACGACCATTTTGTAACCTTGACTTCCTACTGGAAGAACTTCAACTGTGTCTGTTAGATATATGTATATATCAATCAATCAATTTTTATTTATATAGCCCATAAGTACGGTGGTTTATTTTTTTTCTTTTTTGCTCTGGTAACACCTGTCTGTCCAGGGAGTGGATCCATCTTCTGTGATTCTCCGTAAGGTTTCTACCATTTTTTTTCCCTGTTAAAAGGGTTTGTTGAAAAACTACACCCCTGTAGTTTTTCCTACCCTGGCTGAGGGTCTAAGGACAGAGGATGTTACCATATAAATACAATTTTGGTCATTTTAATAGGTCCCAGATAAACCGATAAATTAATTTTCGTTGGTTGCATTTCACCCTATCGTTCACAAGAGTCTTTAAAATGCTAGTGTTCCAAGGTTGAACCTTCTCACAGTTTTGGCTCAGTTGCGTTGTTGTTGACGCCTGTTGTCTTCTGTTTGGTGGTGAGTGTGACATGACGTACCGTCACCTTCATTGCTGAGAGGGTCCAGTGTGTGTATCATGAGTGTGAAAATGCTGTTCCTCATCAGGGTGTTGTGCAGAGAAGCACAGCTGCCTTCTCTCTGCAGCCTGGGCTTAGCCTGGAAGAGTCAGAACAGTCAGGTGTGCATCAGTCCATGTAAAAATTTGTTTCTGAAAATAGTTTGTCGGATATTGAATTACAATAAAAAAAATGAAGGTCCAGGCATATTTGTATGTTTTACTGTATGGCACATGGGGAAAATAAATCAAATATTTGTTATATATAATAGATATCCATTCATATGTGTACACATATGAATCAGACAAAAATACAACATTTTAATTCTTTGTACTTTGAACAAAATAATAATAATAAAAATAATAAGAGAAAATAACTATGGTCTTTGTAAATAGATGCTTCATACACGTGATTTCTACTATTGCTTCTATGTAGAAACTTACTGTTAACTTGTTTTCATCATTCACTGGAGGAGTCACCTGTAGAAAAACAAAAGCAAACATAAACTTTAGATATAGTCATTTTCTATATAGCTTTAACCTTGATATATTTGCGCAACATTTCATGTAAAATCATGAAATTCTTTAAAACACAAATCACATTATGGAGAGTTTTAGACCTGCTGTTACATGTGTTCTATCGCCATATAGCAATAATGTTCTAGCCTTTCAATGAAATAAATAAGATTTGACTGCGGTAAAAGAAAAACTGTTTCCTAAATTTGACTCCTCAGATTTTTCTGTGAAACATGTCAATATGACAGCATCTCACAGGTCTTTGCCTAATTCTGTATGATAATATTTTGTATATTCCATTGAAGAATCAAAATCATTCTCTGCAAGATTTTGACCCATAGTTTAACAACACAGATATTATCTGTTCTTCCAGGTCAACGCCCCGTTGTGTTGCCTTTATGTATCATCTATATCTTCAAATATTCTCCATAAACATCCTCCAATTTTAACATCACTATAGACCAACTTTTTGCCAACATGACGTTCACCATCCTGTTGCTCTGTTACTTTACTCTCCCAGCAGTTGGACTGAGTTCATCACATTCAGACTTGTTTCCTTCTGGTCTGTGTGTTGCTGATTGGGTTGAAGTGACTTCACTTCTAATAACAAACACAACACATTTTTTAATTTAATCTAATTTAATTTAATTTAATTTAATTTGGTTTTACTTTCCCACCTTTACCTTTATTGTTTTCCAACTGTGCCTGACATGGAGCAATTGTCCCAGAACAATTTCCTTTGGGATAATAAAAGTATTCTGATTCTGATTCTGATTCTGATTCATCCCAAAACTGAAGATTGAAATTTCATCGAGATTGAAGACTGTATTTTGCCTTGTCCTTTTCTATCCCCTCTCTCTGCGACCGTGTACAGTTCACTTTCTAAACACCAAATATCACCATAACTTTATATCATTGAACGAGATGAACCAGATTAAAGCTCCATGGAGGAGCAGCCATGTTTCCCCGCAGTGATCTGCTGATTCCTGCCTCTCAAAGGAGCATCTCACTATTCTTGGTGACACTAATAGGATTGAACAGCATTAGCTGAGAGGATTATTTAGCAGTTCCCGACACATGAAGGCAAGGCACCGGTACATGAAGTGTCAGACAACTGAAAGGGAAAAGCTTTTCTTGGGTGGAGGGAGGCAGCCTAATGACCAGCTGATTCCCACAAGGGCACTGAAGTCAACGGGAGCTTCTGCCATAGCACTAATACTTTCAGCATTAGATGGTCTCCAGCCAGGGAGCTTCAAATCTCCTGGAATACCGTTCAATGCTACTGTACACCTCTACAACCACCCTGGCCTCAATGTCAATAATCATAAAATTGATTTAAAAAAAATACAGAATTCCATAATCTCGTAGTAGTTTGTTGAATTGATACACAACAAAGCACCAAAAGCAATTTAGTGTCAATACAATTCTTTAGAAATTGTTCAATAACATCATTATTTTTCTGCTAAATTAAGGAGTTTTATAATTTTTTTAAACAATTTAGTTTACATAGATGCATTTCCTCAGAATAATGAAGAGGTTTCTACAAGTTCTGTCTGTAATCTGAGCATCATGTTCATGTAAAACCTACAGGTTTGATGGGACTCAGGCAGCATCTTAGTATTTACACCATAAGAGAAGGAGATATGAGTTAGTAGATACTGATGGATGAAAGGATGGATGGATGGATAAATTACTGAATAAATGGATGTTAAATGACTACAGGATGGATGGTTGGATGGATGGATCGATGGATGGATGTTAAATGACTACAGGATGGATGGATGGGATTTTGTATGGATGGATGGTTGATGATGGATGGGATTTTGGATGGATGGATGGATGGGATGGATGAATGGGATTTCATGTGGACGGATGGATGGATGGGTGGATGGGATGCATGGGTGGATGGATGGACGAATGGGATTTTGTATGGATGGATGGACGAATGGATGGATGGATGGGATTTTGTGTGGGTGGATGGATGGATGGACGGATGGGTGGATAATGGATGGGTGGATGGATGGATGAATTGGATTTTGTATGGATGGATGGATGGATGCATGGGTGGATGGATGGATGGATGGACAAATGGGATTTTGTATAGATGGATGGATGGATGACAGATGGGATTTTGTTTGTATGTATGGATGGATGGATGGATGGATGGATGGATGGATGGGATTTTGTGTGGGTGGATGGATGGATGGACGGATGGGTGGATAATGGATGGATGGATAATGGATGAATTGGATTTTGTATGGATGGATGGATGGATGGATGACAGATGGGATTTTGTTTGTATGGATGGATGGATGGATGGATGGATGGATGGATGGATGGATGAGGCTCACCTTGGGAGCAGCCGGTAACTCCTGGTTCACCTGGTTGCTGCCCATCAAGGACTTGATGAAGAGCTCCACCTTGGAATTGAACTTCATGAATGTCACATAGGCAGAATAGCAGCACAGTAGGCTAATGCTCTCCGACAGCATGATCTGATTATCCAGGAAGAAGTATATGAGCATGAGCAGACCGATGATGTAGAACGAGACATCTCTGAACAGAGGCCACCAGGTGAGGTGCAGCACTTCCTTGGAAAACAGGGCACACATCCCGATCACAAAGAGAATGTTGAACACGGCCGAGCCCACGATGGTCCCGATTCCGACATTGCTGTGAGAAACGAAGACTCCAATAACAGAAGTAAAGAGCTCTGGGGCAGAACCGCCTGCTGCCATGAAGGTGGCGCCGGCTACGTCATCAGAGATCTCCAGCTTCTCCGTGATGACAGTCAGGGCAGGGACGAAAAACTCATCGCACACAATGGCTAAGGCTATGAACATGTACATCATTCCAAACATGTGAAGCACCACATAGCCCTGACGTCGCTCCTCCACCGTGAAGTAGTCTGTCGGGTAATCCCCATGATTCATCTCGATTTCATCCGACTTTGAAGCAGATGTGTCTCCTGGCGCTGTGGACAGGTTATTGTACTGCAAAAGAGTCCTAGAGGGCGCTGCTGCTACTGCTAAATCTCCATCATCTGACCCCAACCCCGCCGCCACTGACGTGACTATTGACAAGGCACTCCATGACGAGGCTGTGCAGACCACCACCAGGCTGATGGCGAAGCCCAGTATACGCCCAGGTCGCAGCTTCTTCTTGATGTTTTCATAGTGGCGTCTGGAGCAGCAGCTGCGGGACCCCCGTGGAGCCGAGTCCAAGGAATGGAAGACGTCTTGGTTTTTTATTGGAAGCATGAAATCCATGATCTTGGCAGGAAGTTGTCAGGTGGAGTGAAGACGCCTGGAGGTAAATCCAAAACACAGGTGGGTGCAGCTGGTGGCTGAAGAGATGAGGTTACGTCAGGCCACAGAACTTCACCTCCCTTGATTCCTTGACATGCTGCTGTCCAGTTTACAAACAGTGGAGAAGGCCTTGGCGTCCGATTCCTGGATCTAGCCCATTTGAAGGTTTCCTCATATTACTCCCTGGATGAAGAAAAGGGGAAAAACAGGTATAGGATTTGTAGAGTACTTCCATATAGTTTAGAGCACAAGTGTCAAACTCAGGCCCGGGGCCCCAAATCTGGCCCGCAGTGTAATTATATCCGGCCCTCAAGATATAATCAAATGTGTACTAGAGTTGGCCCACCAGTATGTTAACCTTATATAACTGTAATTTGTTAAATTAATAATGCATGCATTTTGTTATAGTACAAACATTTTGGTTTTGTAAAGAAAGATTTACATTAAAAATGATCAGGAAAGACTACGAAGAGACGATGATGGCGGAACGTTAAGCCTTCGGTGTTCCAGTTGTATATAACATGTGGTTGGAAGGGAAAAGATGCACATTTACAGTTAATTTCTCACAATATATTGAGTTTGGCCCCTGACTTCAAGAGATATAAGAAGATATGCTGCAGAACTCTGGGTCCTGCAGCAGCAAAGTGTCTTGAATTTTGACACTGTTGCTTCTTCTTATACAGTATTAGTCCACAGGTCATCAATGATATTTACTTGGGGATCAGACCGTAAAATAAAAGAAAATACAGTCAACTCACATCCTTAACCTTTAGGAACTGATGCTTGTGTGACAAACTGCAGACACATCAAGATTAAATTATAGTTTTTTTATGTTTGATAAGTAAGATTATATTTGATTGTTTGAACTTATATTTACTGGTGATTTCATGTGGTTGCGCATGTTTTTGCTGGTTTATCTGCTGATAAATGTAATAAAAATCACTAATAGTTACTGTGATCTTTGTTGTTTGGTACTGAGAGGCTGCAGTGACAGCTTCCACCTTAGTGAAGCTTTGACATTAGTGAAAGCTCCTTAAGGAGCTATTTAATCCCTGAGAAGATATACTTAGATTAGCCTGGAGTCAACACTGTTGCTTCTGCAAAGTCAAACATTTTAGATTAAAAAAAAAATTAAATGATGCCTAATGTTGTTCCTAATGTTGTCAGAAACATTAGAAACAAGAAATCTATAAGGAAAAAACTGCTTTTTCTATGATTATCACTGTCTCCAAGTGTCTTTTTTTTTTTGCTAGAATTCACACCAGGTGTTTACAGTGTGACAGTGAAATATTCTTATTAACGTTTGCATTATATTCTTCTTACCACTCCTTGATGTTTCCAGTTCAGCAGAAAGTTCCAGTAGGTTGGCAGACACAGGTTCCCCTGTTGGTTGGTTCACAAAACTGAATTCCAGGGTCAAAGCTCCAAAGGTTAGAATATGATCAGTCAAATCCAGGGGAAAGTTCTCAGATTGATTCCTCACAGCAGCAGAGGTGAAGCTCCTGCACAGAAACTAAAGACCAAGTGCTCTTCTCCCTGAGCTTCTGTTCCAGCCCCCTCTCTGAGTCTGCCTCCCTTCTCCTCTCTGTCCTCTCCATGCCACTCTCCCAGAATGATCATCAGCTGTCTGTTAAACCCCGCCCTCCTTATCATATCCTGCTCACCCTATCGTTTGGTGTCATTTATATCCCACCCAACATCCAGAAAAAATACTCAGCATGAGATAATGAAGCTCGATGGAGTCCAGTCTCCGTGTCATCAGATCTTAAACGCTGAGATTCTGGAAATTCTTCTTAAAGTTTCATGCAAAAAGGCATGAATTCAAAGTAAATATTACATTATTAGATTTTAAAAAGCTTCACTTTGTGCATTTTAAACACATGACTACATCTGAAATATTTTCTGATTTTCATATTGTGGGTTGGTAAAACTTTACATTGATACTTGTCTGAATTCAACAGTTTGTGGACACAGTTTGTCTTCCCCAGGCTTCCCTGTCTTCAATGTCACAAGTCGCTAATTGGCTTTGAGCACAACGCTAGCTCTTAAGAAACCATCCTCCATTTATAGCACAATCATAAAGCCTACTGACACATGCTGATGTCGTCCCTCGCACAGACAGGGACTGTGACCCACAAGTGTGCAGTTGCAGAATGTGTTATAAGATTATTAAACAATTAGAACCTATAAAACATGATAAATGATGAACATGTTTTGATGCACTGGTCAAACTCTAACTGCAGAGCTGAGATGTTGTTGTTGTTGTCGCTCCACCTTTGCAGCTGAATAAATAACAGCACTTCAATGAGGTGATGTAGGCACTGGAATTAAATAATAGTCGGCAAACAAAGAGGAAAACACACACAAGAAACATTTTCCTGCTCTTCGTTAAATAAGAACCAAGTGCTATTGCTATTGGATTAGGATCTATGTAAAGCACAGAAGGGTTACCCTGGTTACATAACCAACCAAGT
Source organism: Paraplagusia blochii (assembly GCA_016785265.1). NCBI lineage: Eukaryota > Metazoa > Chordata > Actinopteri > Pleuronectiformes > Cynoglossidae > Paraplagusia > Paraplagusia blochii. The sequence goes on along the minus strand of JAFBJS010004061.1, from coordinate 80,210 downwards.
TAGTGCGGCTGAAGAACATCGCCTGCAGAGTTTCGAGAACAAATAAGTCTCTTGGCATGCACAGGAGAACCTCACGGGAACTTTGGTGGCAGGTTTAGGTTAAGGTAACAAAGACAGTGACTTCTGTCGGTTCCTACATAGTCACATTCACATAAATGAGCTGATATATATATATATATATATATATATACAGTATATATAGTCAGTTCTCAGTGAGTTGTAAAAATTGCTTTTAATTTACTGACTGAAATAAAACTGAAAAAAAAAAAAAATCATGTTCATGGGTGCAGCGTGGATCATCAGCAGCTCAGAAGATGATGGTCCTAACATCTGACCTTCCCCTTGTCCGAGGACATGACCTGTTCTTTTTTGTTTATACTGGTCCTAATTGTCTGGTCAACACAGAAAGGTGTGTTAAAGATATTTAAATCATTTTTCAGTCTATACTTATTAACCTACCAGAACTGGACTCGAACTCTTGCAATTTCGAAAAAACTTAGCTGTATTAATTTTGATTAATGGGAAACAGTTTTATAAGAATTTTAAAAAATCAGCTTCTTTTATAAAATATATCCAATTTTAATTATCATCAGTTTTGTTAACAGAATAAATTGAAAATGTGAGTTTACATGAGTTTGACTGGGATCTGCAGTTGCTGCATGAAAAGGAAAACGAAACACCCCCCTCTAGTGGGAAAATAAAAAAAATACCGCTCAATAAGTGCTGGTAGATTAAGTGCTATAAGTACAATAAGTATTGACCTTAAAGGTACTGAATCACACAGATGCATGAAATATTAGCACAGCATGTAATGTATACGTATACGGTAATCTATTACTTATGTTTTTTAGTAAATGCAAATGTTTGATTTGTAAAAATCAACAGCTTTGTACTACATGTACAAAAGAAAAATATTTTCCAACAACTAATGAAAATGATTGGACTGAATGCAATACTGTCATACTACCATTTTATTTTGAAGGCTCTGTCTTTTGTTACGGAAGGATTTTGCTTAAGTGCATCAACACAGTAAAGTATCATGATCTTTACATGATCGGTCAGCAGTCTTACGGAGATGAGTCAATAATATCCAGGATTATTGTACCCACTGGAACATTGTTGTATCAGATTAAAAAAGCACAGTAACTCAAAGATTCATCAAAAGTACAGTAACTTGTAGATTACGACAGTCACAGAAGTTCGAAAAATCACGCAAGAATCATTAAGGCAACGATAAGCTTTTTTTGGCACAGAAATGAAAGGGACCAATGCAGAAATGACAATTTTTTTGACTTCTTTCCCATGTCCCAAATGTCCAATTACAGGTCCTACTGCCCGTCCATGGCCTATAAACAGAAGGACCAGTGTATCCAGGAGGGGGCGTTCATCCTTGTTGAGCCATTCTCAACACTTAGCCTTTTTTCCATAATTGTCCACCACTCCTGGAACAATGCTCTCGTCCTCTTCTACGTCCTCCAAAACAGTCTTACCCACCAGTTGGAAGATGTCCTCTGCTGCTACTCCCATGGGCTCAGCTACTTTCACCGTCAACATGTCCACAGAGATGACAGCACCTTTGGGAATCTTCACTTTGGCCACCACTGACTTCCCCAACTGGTGGAAAGAAACTTTAAGATCAACAAGCGAAGACAGAAAATGTGATTTCCTAGCTTACTGTTTAAAGATACATCACCTTGTCATGACATGGCTTTTCACAGGGCAACATTTGCTTGATGCCGTTACCAAGAGCTCTTTCCACAAGGCGGATGGCCTGGACTAGTTCGGAAAGCTCAGAGGGCACTAAGGACGCCGCGTGGTCACTTCCCTTCCATGTCTTGTCCAAGGTTACGTGACGTTCAATGACTTTTGCCCCAAGTGCTACCGCTGCCACGGAGATACTGATCCCAGATTCATGGCCAGAATAACCAATGGGAATGTCAGGGAATTCCTTCTGATATTGCTGTGTCAAAAAAAGTGACTTACATTAGACAGAATTCTTTCATATTGGAAACAAGAATACTGTAAATAATACAGTGGTTGGCTTCCAGTGGACTTTCCACAAGAAGGTATTGTATGGTGCAATGTGATGTGTGTGGCAGACGTGGACATCCTACAGCATTTCATTATGTCGCCAAAATACACAAATATACATTTATTAAGAAAGTTATCTTACAGTGATCACTCTGAGGTTGACGTCTTCAGCTTCCAGTGGATAGGCGCTGGTGCACTGCAAGATGGCAAAGTTCTCATTGTGTTTTTTTACAGTATTGTAAACACGGCGCATTGTCTCCATGGACTGCATCCCGCTGGACACTACCATAGGACGTCCTGACAAACAAAGACACAATATCAATGGAAGTATTTTACCATGTACTGCAGAGAGTAACTTACACCGAGTATTCAATGCTGCTCACCTTTCTTGGACGTCTTCTCCAGGTAGGGAAAATTGTTGGTGTCCCCAGATCCTACTTTGAAGAACGGCACATTGAGCTCATGTAGGAATTCTACTGCCATCTAGAGGCGGGGAAAAAAAGTAGGTTTCATTTTACCACCTCATCGTTCAACTGTTACGATAGTGTCATTAAACCTCCGTACCTCGTCCATGCCAGAGGCCGTGAAGAAAATCCCAACCTCCTCTGCATATTTCTGCAGCTCCCTGTACTGATCGTGGCTAAATTCCAGGTGGCGCTTGTGTTCACCGTAGGTTTTTCCCCATGAGTGTTTAGAGGTGTAGGGTCGCTCCAGGGCTCGTTTGTTGAATTTGTGCTCTAATTCACTCTTCTGGAACTTGGCACAGTCAGCGCCACAATCCTATAAATGGTAAATAGTTAACTAGTGCCGGGAAAATCTTATTATTCACAGCTGCCGTTATTAAATACTTATTTGTTGGCACAAAACAACACCAACTAACCACTGCATTTATAGCGATATACTTTTATATAAAAATAAATAACGCGTATAGTTGTAGATATTGAACCTGTTATTTTATTTTATTTTAAATTAAAAGTAATTCTCTGACGACTAATATTACAAACAGGAAATACTAAAGAACTGCCTGAGTGAATAAAAGAAAGACCGGAACATTTATGATGTTTAAGCGTTTGTACATTACCTTTGCCATTTTTATCATCTTCTTTGCAATCTCAATGTCTCCCTGGTGGTTTTGTCCGATTTCAGCTATGATGAAGCACGGGTGGTTACCACCGATCATTCTACCGGGGCACAACTCAAACTTTAGCGGCATTTTGTTGCTGGGGGTGTTGTAGGTTTTTAGGAGAAGACGGTACAAGCTGAAGTAGCGATGAGATAGGATTGTGCGGAATGAACCCCGGAACCGTTAGAATGGTGCACACCCTGCTGCCGTGGCCACTTCCGGTTCTGGCCAACGTTTTAAATAAATTTTTTAGAACAATATCGTCGATATAGGGTATATTTTTATTCATCATTAGTTACTAAATATAGATATATTATAAAATTCAGAGCGAAAAAACGTTCACCAAATGCGTTAGTTATGCTAACACGTCAGGAAGTGTCGTGTAAATTGTACGGACGAGGATTGGTCGAAAATCTGGATTTCAACCTCGTGACTAGAATGTTATAAAATTAACCATACAGAATTAATTAAGAAAAAAATCAATATAGTTCTACGTGAAGACAGTGAATGTAACAGCAACGCCAGGTGTTCTGTGTGCTGCAAGGAAAAGAAAAGTAAAAGAACATTCTGAAAGGCATAAGGTAAGTTGTTCCAAAATGGTTGACTATTGGTGAGATGACCAACAACCTAGCAGTTATAAGTAATTTAAATGATAGTCCTCATTTAAAAATAGCTACATTTTATTCAATGTGATCATTTCCTGGTTTGGTTGGGATTTAATGCAAATGGTGGAAACAAAATGGACTCAAACAGCACAACGACACCAAATTCATTCAATGTTTTATTTGTTAATGACGCACAGAAACATGACTTCTATTCAAAGACAGTGGCTGTTGAAGGACAAAATCTTTTACACTAGCATTTTGAATCAATATAGATAAGATAGATCGATAGATACATAGATGTGACATTCACTCCCATATTTAAATGCAGAAACTATTTGAGTCAATTTACTTTTTAAACAGTATTAGGTATCTGTCGAAACATGTTACAGGATGATGAACCACATTAATGAAAATACACCTACATTTAGATTCTGATAATATGACACACCAACAAACATCTGTCAGTAATCAGTACAGCATGTTGTATTGTTTTATAGTTATCCCTGCACTTCTTCATACGCATACATTTTCACTCATACATTGCCTTCACCCTTTATCCCAATTCTGTCCCTGTCTCTGTCCCTGTCTTTGTGCCTTTCCTTTTTCTTTAACTTTCTTTGCAGATTCTTATTCTATCATATTTGCCAGGATGCTGTCGTCCTCCTCCACGTCCACATTTAGTTTCTTGCCCACCAACTGCTGCATATTCTCTGGTGAGATGCCCTTGGGTTCACCTACTTTCACAGCAAACATATCCAGGCTCAGCACTGTGCCTTTGCTAATGGCCACCTTTGCCACCAAAGATTTGCCCAACTAAAATAAAACAAAAAAACAGAGAGAAAAGGATGAAAAAATAAACAGATGAAATTGTAAGTAATCCTACACAACAAAATGACTCACTACTCTGAGTACAGGATGTATTTTTATCATTTACAAAATAAACTGTTAAATGTTGTCTAAGAATTAAAACAAACAAATAGATTATCTTTATATAATACTGGAGATTCAAACTTGTGGCCCATCGGCCATTTGCGGCATGATATTTTGCGGCTCGGCTAGTTGTGAAAGTTGAATTTATAATAATATTTTATAGATTTGTTCCCCACATGTAATAGTAAATCCTACAGTTCTCAAAACCCTGATCCACAGTCTCCTTCTGGTTCATTGTTATATTACACAAATCTGTGGGAAACTGATTTTTATTACATTTTTTCTTTTGTAATGAACGCTGAAATCTGACACGACCCTTTGGTGAAATGATAGTGTGGGTGGTGGCTCCCAATTAACAAACTAGCTTCCACTGAAGTGGTTTTAAACCTACCTTATCGTGGCAGTTTTTCTCACATGGCAGCATCTGCTTGACGGTTGACCCCATTGCCACTTCCAGTAGTCGAATGGCTCGGATCAACTCTGCAAGCTCAGCTGGCTCCAATGAAGCCTCGTGGTCATTTCCCTTCAAGGTTTTATCCAGGGTCACATGGCGCTCCACAATCTTTGCTCCCATTGCAACTGCAGCCAGAGTGATGTAGATCCCTCGCTCATGTCCAGAATATCCAATGGGAACATCAGGAAATTCCTTCTGATATTCCTTAAGGAGAAATTAAAATAGAATTAATTTCTTGCAATGTTTGAGGTCTTGGGTTTGTAGCCTGTATTCCGTAAACAGCGCTTAACGCTTTTTATTTATTCAAATAATTTTAAATAATATTCAACCTACAACACACACTCTTAATGCTACATCAATATGAGTGATAACAGGTGTTAGAAGGCAGGAGAAAAATAAGGATTGGACTTTTAACTACTTGTCTTGACATTTTCCATGTAATAATTCCTTAATTAAGACTTGTCACAGATAAGCGATACACAGAAGAAAGAACCTTTCATTTACAAATTGATTGCTAATTTATCATAATAAACAGAAGCAGACATGGCCTGTCATTATCAAGCTATGGTACTGGAGACTAACAAGAAATTAAAGGTCAAGGTTTTTATTAAAATTAAGATAAGGACATTATACCTTGTAGCTCCTCATGCTGAATTATTTAAATTATTGCATTTTAAGAAAAAAAATAAAGAAATTGTAGCATTTAATCAAGGATTTTTTATTTTTACCTCATTCACCTAATTTTACCTAATTCAAACAAAAATTCCTAAAAAGTAGACATAGTTCTATCCAGCACTGAAGGTGGACAAAGGCGATACATAGGCATTGCGGTAACTGCTGTTGAAAAAAATAAAATATACTGTATATATGCATATATATATACTGTAAGTCCCGTAGATAACATTACATCACCTGCCTGAACAAGTGTCGCTGCATACTAGCTGTTGTCTAGTTCCAATTAGTGGAAAACCAAAGATCATTACCTGGAACGTTCCTCTGAGAAAAAAGAAAACACACTCCCATGTCTATTGTTATATATGTTGCCACACACACCCTTGTGCCCGCATTCATACACACACACACACACATGCACACAAATATAAATACAATGTCCCAACATACAAAAATGCTCTTCCTCCTCCATTGTTTGAGGCATGTTGGCGAAGACCGCAGTTTCCAGTCTAACTGGTCTTCATTGGCATTCACCAAACTGAAGTGGGATAAAATAAATATTCATCATCATACCAACGTATGATTAAACTGTTAGATTGCCACACTGCGAGGGCAAACCTGGAAAGAGAGTCTGCTGTACACTAGGGTTGAATATAACCGGTAGCACAGGAAATTAATAGGTGTCACTAACAGGGCAACTGGCAACTGTTGACTACCAGGGTAGTCAACAGTCCAACAGTCCACGAGGGTAGGAGCAATCTCTATTATTGTCAATATAGTTCTGTATGTCCCACAAGTTGGTGTTATTGCATTCTTCAGGAAGTCCGTATTAAACTCATAGCTTTTCATGTTTTAAGTGTCCTTGAAGGAGCTGTTAGTTTCTAAATGTTTAGCGACCCATGAGCTAAACAAAATGAAATCATTACTTCATGTTTAAAGTGTCAAAGAGTCCTTAAATACCTGTTGGATATTCTCCAGTCATGACCAATAAGCATGTAAGATGTTTGGCTGTAGCATTTAGAGTCCAGAGACCAAGTAAAATGTTGGGAAGCTAGAGTCATTTTTAGGATAAATATTAAGCTATCATTAACCGAAAACCATTGAGTCAAAAGTCAAAACCTAACCCCGCACTAGTGCATTTAATTGATTTGAGAAAATAATAAAAGGCCTTGTAATTCCAACAGTATTAAGATGCACGGAATCAACAAGGGTCAAACTGAGCAAACTGGCGTCTCGTAACACCTCAGGGATTAGTCATTGTACCATTACATTGTGAATAGAATGGGGAACATTGGGGAAGTTTTCATGAATTTAGGTTCTGGTATGCCACAGTGTCTACACAGAAAATCATTGGTCAATTGTACATCAAGTCAAATGTTAAAGATATACATGCAGTAGGTTGAATTCAACTGAACCTGAACATTGTGAATGTGATACTGGAAAAAATCCAAAGAAGATTTATAGCATTGTAGGCCCACATTGTGATTGGCTTAAAGGGGAGACTAATAATTTTACCTGGATCACTTTGAGGTTGACATCTTTGGGATCTAAAGGGTATGCGCTGGTGCACTGTAGCAAAGTGAAGTTCTCGTTGTGCTCCTTCACAGTCTTGTACACCTGACGTACAGTGTCCATGGACTGCATTCCAGTGGACACCACCATTGGGCGCCCTGGCACCAGATAAAAATTAAAACATAAGGTACATTAACACACACTGTAGTTGATCACTCAGTTCACTGTCTAGTGGAGCAATTGGGGACAGCTTAACCATAAACTAGCGAGACTAGGAGTGTACTTTTGTGAACAGTATTTGTGCTTTGTCAGTATTTATTACCAAACTCGCACAACATACATTTATTGTTGTGTTTCCTGTTACCACACCCATTCACATCTTTAGGTGTGGATAAATAATAAAGAATGAAAAACAGGACAACGGCATTCTTTAATCTACTACAAAAACAAATAACAATGACTATAATAATATATTATTAACCTTTATCTTGTTCTCCCAAATGTCAATCAATGCTGGCACGCACCGGCGCAGTAAGTTGACTTAATCTGATGTGCACTTTCGTACCTTTTTTGGCAGTTTTCTCCAAGTAGGGAAAGTTGTTGGCGTCACAGGAAGCGACCTTAAAGAATGGCACATCCAGTTCATGGAGGAACTCCACGGCCATCTGTGGAAATTAATGTAGTTGCTAAACAAATGTATTATGGATTGTTTTCACTGCTCTGAAACATGTAAACATGCAATCTCTGTCCTGTCTGGAAAGAGCAGTTTCATACAGTAGCATAATTGTTTGCTCTCCGTCATGTTAGGACTACTGTGTATCGGCAAAGACTCTCAGTCATCCAGGTCATGGTCTAAGTAAAGAGTTGTTTGTAGGGCAACTGGAGAGAAAACCAAGAGAAAACCAAATGTCCATTTGCCTGGCAAAACTCTTTAACATTGTCTACTGTGTGGATGTCTGCACTGCAGAACCTGACCTGAGAGATAGCAGAGATTTTTGTTACCTCATCCATGCCAGAGGCTGTAAAGAAGATACCAATGTCATCGGCGTACTTCTTCAGCTCTCTGTACTGTGCGTGACTGAACTCCAAGTACTTCTTGTGCTCGCCATAAGTTTTCCCCCAGGAGTGCTTTGAATTGTAGGGACGCTCCATGGCTCGTTTACTGAACTTGTATTCTAATTCGCTTTTCTGGAACTTAGCACAATCGGCACCGCAATCCTGCAATGACAGAAGATGTTATACCACAGCAAAAAGGTCGTTAAAGTACCCAACATATATTTTAAAAAAAATTATAATCACCTTTGCCATCTTGATCATTTTCTTTGCTATTTCAATGTCCCCCTGGTGGTTTTGCCCAATTTCAGCAATGATGAAGCACGGGTGGTCGCCGCCGACCATTCTTCCAGGACAAAGCTCAAACTGAAGAGGCATTTTTGGATGTAGAGTCAAAGTGATGATCTGGAGCAAACAGGAATCAACTGTCTAAGCTATCGAACAAGGTGAGTGGATGGAAAAGGTGGAATGATTTTATTTATAAACATGCAAGGTCCCACCCCTAGTCCTTCCTTGATCCCTCCCCACCTCCCTCACACTTTCACCCTTGCTCAACCAGGCGTACAGTGGCACATATGCAATAACTAGTTATGTGCAATGCAGGTATGAGCAGCTCAGTTGGTATTTCACCTGCTGAACCTGTTTTTTTATGATTTGGGGCTGCAATTAAAATGACCAGGCTCATTGAAAATGTTCAATATTCAATTCCCATGTACTAACATTATATGTTGAAATACTAATACGCATTAAGTTTGACTCAGTTTTTGCAATATTTGAGGACTACTAGACAGAATAGATTATCTTTTTTAATGTTTATGACACTTACTGGTCACCTAAATCTACTAGATATCATTACGTCCAGCAAATAAGGTCTTGACTTGTGACTACCATAAAACCTATGGCGCTTTCAAATTATAGTTGTTTTATTTATTGTCAGAAATCTCCAAAGCAACAAATGATAAATTACTTTATAAAAAAAAAAAACAAACAAAGGATTGTGCTGCAACTGTTGATTTACTCTAAGGTTCAGTTCACCATTGTAATCGCAAATGCATTAGTACTTAAAATTGGCACAATGATTTCTTTTGACCAATTAAGTTCCGGCAAAAACATCTTTTAATTTTTACCAACAGTAAATTCTAGACTAAGAAGCTTAGGTTTTGTTTTTACCCAACCCCTTGTCTGCACTTTATTTGTGCACCAATAAGAAACTAACTTTGGAAAAAAGACAGGACAACGACTTTTATTTTGTGTTTTTCTTTACTGATATTGAAATCAAAAGGACAATGCACACACATGGTGAAGCAACAGCTGGCTATTAACCTTTCTTTAAACCACCAACTTCTCCATTCAGTCACATAAATGTTTTTTTTTTCTATATTCTGTATATATATATTGCCTTCTGTATATGTACAAAAGTACACATAGGGTACATACACACACTGCTGAGGTTAAAGAACAAACTTTAACAGGTCACATACTGTATACTGTAATGACTGGACTTTGTTAAGATCCTGCAGAGGGAGGATTCCATCAAGAAATGCATAGATTGTAAATTTAACACAACATGCCACAAGCAGGCGCTATTCACACACGCACAGTTCAAATGACTACAGGGTTGTTTGGTCCTTTAAAACAACAGGGATTCTTCTATCCTGACAGACAGAATGGAAAAACATGAGTTCTACAGGGTGAACGAATCGGGGCGGACGCTATAAGACCTGCACGGATGAATGAAAGATGTTGAGGTGAAACAGTCAGAGTTCAGCTTCATGGTAGTGATACATAACGATAGACCCAACAAACATCAATCCTTCCCTTCCAGGTGTCAAACTACCACCTCACTACTTGTTCACACAAAACAACTGACCACCATGTGATACTAAGTTACGAGGATCTACCAGGTCTTCGTTAATTTATACTTCAGGACAGGAGGAGGAGTTCCTAGTGATGGATCTGTACAGTGGGAAACCTTCCAATTAGAAAATGGGGAGCTGGTGCCTCAAGGATGGAACATCCACAGCATTGGAAAAAATACTCAACGTGGAACACTGGTCGGAGGATTGGTTGGTTTGTGTGTGTGTGTGTGTGTGTGGTGATTCGGGAGAGAATGGAATGATTCTTGGGACGGTGGCCTGTTGCTTAGCGGACAAGCGGAGACTGCTTCAGGGAAATGAGGACGGAGCGCATGCGGGACACATCTTTGGCCTGCTTGCTGGACTTTGGGTTAAAGTCGCACAGCCGAGCCACCCGCTCCCACTCTGTGCCCGGGTTGTTCTCATCCAGATCGGAGATCATGGCCTCCTCTGCCGCCCTGTGGACAACAGGTGGGAGGAGAAGGGGGGGAGACAAGTGGTACAGAACAGTCAGTGTACAAGTACTGATGAGAACAGCCCTGACAAATACTCTGCTGATCATCAACAACTCCAGGTTCTTCTAGGAGCTACACGGTGCCCGCAGACACCAACAGGTTCAGAGGGAATTGGCTGGAATTGCGGCTTGGAATCTTGATGTGCAAAAAATCTTAAATCTTCATTATAAGACAATCTTCATTATAAATATCTCAGTTCTACGGTTTTGTTGTGGCTTCAGCAGAGTCTTCCTCAGGGCAGGACAGCCACACGACCACACAGGGACAGACATTGACTTACAGTCAAAAACAAACACGCTAGAATGGCTTCATCACTTGTGATGTGTCCCCAACTGTGTTCTGACCTTTTATTGTCTACGCCTTCACCATTAAGAGATATGTATTTGTTTATATATAACAAAGATAAAAAAAAAATAGAAAAAGTAAAACATAAGCTAATTGGAGTCATAACCCAGTCTGCTGAGGGTGGTCAAAAAAGGGTTCTGTTTAGACCAATTAAAAAGAAAACAAAAATAGCGTGTTTCTGGTAACCTAGTTAGCGTTAGTTTATCATGTGTTTCAACATATGTATAAAACATTCCATTTGGCCCACTGTACAAGAACTTTGGGAAAATTCTTCTGTATCAGTAACTTGAAGTAAAACCATGGAGGCAGCCATGTCTATGGATCAGCTGGTTGATTGGTCGAGCATGATCACATGTGTCAACTCTCATGAACCCAGAATTATTTTACACCCTGGGAAAGCTAGTTCTGCATAAAATGCCTCGCCATAAGGAATGGGCAGGAGTGTTAGCCATAAAAGTTTTGCCGTAATGATGTAACTCTGAACTGTATCGTTTGGAGATGAAACAGTGTTCATCTTACAGCCCTGCATAAAAATGGCATAGATCGTAAATTGTTTACGATTCATTTAAAGAAAAAAAAAATTGCTAAGCCACTGGAGATTAAGTTTATTTTTAGAAATATTTCAGGCCTCTTTAGTTCTAACTGATAGTGTGGAGTACAGAAGTATTGTATTTTTTTTATGTAACCAGAAACACACTATTATTCTTTCTTTGAATTAGGAGGCATCTGCCTTATTCCACACTGAGGTAGAACATTTACAATAGTCTCCTTTTTCAATGAGATCCAAGTATATCGAGCAGAAGAACTTCTTTCTTTCATATACTTGTTCTCGGGTTATTAAGAATAATAAAAGCCTAAAAAGGAGTGGAAGTCATATTGTGCTATAGCCATGCATTCTGCAGCAGCTGTAAAGCAGGCTCCTTGAGAAGGACATGGGGCCGACTAGACTAGGTTTAGGTCTCATTAAGTGTGTGTTGTCTTCATGGGATAAAAAATAAAATCCCCCTCTATCCTAGTAGTGATGTAGAAAGAAATGACAGACACTAAGGAAATTAACTTGGATAAATGCATCACTCCTACAAGATGAAGCCACAAGTTACAGCGACAAACGCAACCACACCCAACCCACAGAGTGACAGAAAATTTTCCACTGCCGTGTCTTTACCTCCCCACCCAACCCTAGGCAGTCTCAACAACACAGTACACACAAAGCAAAATGGGGATGAGAAGCCAATGAACACTCACTGTCACAACCAACTACAAAAATACACAAGGGACGAGAGGAACCACGACATCACAGAGGGAACCTTTTAAACCGACGCCCTCTTTAGGCAGTGGCTCTAACTGCTGCACTAACAGACTGACGGTCCGATCTGAGGAGAACAGGAGCTGAGCTAACGCACACAGACACACCGGACCGGAAGCCCTGTCTAACATACAGAGGACTTGGAAGTTCTGTTTTGGTTTTTACTTAACTGGTCTAGGCGGTAGCAAGGATGGTTAATGTGTGTGCTTTAAGGTGCATAGGAAAAGAAACAAGGAGAAACAGGTTCACAAGTCAGAATTAAGGAAAGGAGAGAAAGAGAGAGAAAGGGAGGGGACAAAATGAAAGACAACAAAAACGATCGAAATGCAGATGCTGAGAGCGAGCATGCCAAAGCAGCAATTATGTCAACATTTCCTGGACTGTCTCTCTCCCTCTCTTGTACTGTGGAAGACAGACACCAGTGTGTAGCCTTTGGTTGATCCCCTCGTCATTCCACTGTGACTGGGTGGTTTTTTTTTTGACCAATGCTACGGGTTAAGAAATCAAAGATTTCAGGAACATTTCATTCTCTCGCCTCTTTTTCTTTCATTCTCAGTTCTGGACGAACCAAAATTCAGATTTGAGAAAAAGCTGAATTGTATCAGAAGAGATGGAACGTGTCAATTTACACAAACATTTTTCTAGACATTTGAGGTTTTTCTGGGTCGGGATGTATGTGTCCTAACACAAACTTCTTCAGGGTTTTACTTTATTTTTCTTTTTTCGTCAGATAAATGCAATTTTCAAGCTATTGAAAAAAAAAAACCCAGAGACATTGATAGAGTTCTATCTATCGATCCATCCACCTATAAGGTGAAGACACCACTGACAATAATAAAAACAAAAAAATTAAAAAAATAATCATTATAATTAAAATAATTATAATGAAAAAAAGAAAATTTTCAGGGAGCGAGCTTAAAAGAACATGGATTCAATAACCTCAGCCGAGGAGAGAGAATTGATTTTTTTTGCAATGCTTCAAAATAACAATCCAATCAAAACTAAGAGAATTAATGAATTTCCCAAATTAAAGAAGTCGTTAAACCAGGAAGAAAAATAAAAAACAAACCAAAGGCTACACAGTCTGGCTGCTGGATATCTAAGTATGTGCAGCTCAACATGTTGCCCTAAGGGACAACATTGGCAACACTTAAGTTTTCAAGTCTGAATCCTCAGTAGGAAGCAGTTGTGTATCTACACCATGAACAGTGGTGGATTCATACATTGTGTTTGTGGAATTAGATTTAACAGATCATACCAGGTCCTCTTTCCGTTCAGGTAAACATGTAAACCACATTAACTAATAGGCAACACAACCGCTAGGTGGCAGTAATTTACCTTAACGTGGTGCGGCGCTCAATAAACTACCGTATTTTCATGACCATAAGGCGCACCGTCTAAAAGGCGCAGTCTCAGTTTTGTGTGTCAGTACTATATTTAACACACACATAAGGCGCACCAATCCACGCCCACACTTCCCCCTTTAACGTTCTCATGGTGTCCTCTATGTTCGCCTAACAAAAACACACTGCACTATAGGGCGCGCCGCACAAATTGAAAAAAATCTAAGACTTTTGTGTGCGCCTTATAGTTGTGAAAATACCGAACTTCTAAAACACTCTTTCTGAACCCAAATCCATGCAGCGTTAAACATGCTAGCGGTTTTAAATTTAACCGTTTCCCGAAGACTAGGTTGCAACCCTGCGCAACTCCTTGACTTGGGTTGCGACTTTTGTATGGGTCCCACGAAAAGACTGTTGTATTCAGTCAACAATGACACACTATGCTAAATGTAATTCCTTATTGTATTGGTTGGGAAACAGGTTTGGACTGAATCACATTATCACGTATAAAAAAAAAAAAACAACTGGCACCCCCTAGGGTCCAAAAGGGGCACTACAGGCAAGGAAAAGAATCCCATCAATAATCAACAAAAAAATATATTCTTTTCTAAGTTTAACAGTTAAAGATTTCACCCAAATCTACAAATTCCGACAATGTTATAAAATATTTTTTTCTGCTGTTACTATAATGTGAGTCGTATTGTCATCGGACAGTAACAATGAATGAGGATTGGAAGTTACGCAATCACCGAGGCAACGTTCATATAAACACACAACTGCTTCCAACAGGTCTAGTAGCATGGTATGCTGTTAACACTGGTTAGATCACAAAGACAAAAGCTGTAGAAAAAAAACATACATTTCTTGTATAAGAACAATTAAAACATGGCAGAAGTAACTTTAGGGGACACTGAGTGTAAATGTCACGATGCAGGAAACAGCTAGAATGACTGTAATGGAGGGGAATGTCAATGTCGCAGCAACACAATGAAGGGGGCGGGCCGGTTGTTGCATGCACTTACAACCATCACTGCAATGGGAACCCACAAGCACCCACTCACAAATGACATGCAGACTTATGGGATGGGACTGATGTGTACGGTGTAAAGTAATGAGGTGATCAGTTGGGACAAACGGCATCGAGCTCAGTGAGGAGGGGGACGTTGACCAATGAGCGCAGAAGGTGAGGGTGACAAAGAAAAAGGGGTGGAGCCAAAACATAGATGCGAGTTATCTGAGGTTGGAGTTGATGGAAAAGACAAGATGTCAGGGGTTAGATGTTGACGACCGATGACTATGTGGAAAGAATAAATGACCATGAGGATGTTAGTTGGAGCAACATACACATAACCAATGAGCTCAGAGAAGGGCTGCTTGTAGAAGTCTTCATCCAACACCCTGGACCAACATCCGCCACAACGACAGAGCAGCAAGAAGGCAAGAGAGAACAAAGACAGAGGTAAAATGGAGAAAAGAGCCGCTTACATCATCACAGGTTAACGTTTACGTCTGGTTCCTGCTACGCTAATTCACCGATGGGCTTCACCAACGTCTTTCACAAACTTGGCTGCTGATACGCAACTCATATTTGAAGTATTTGTGTTACATGAGTAAATATGAAAACAAAAATAACAGAATAATAGTTGTATTGGTTAAATATTCACTGTGACCATCTCTGATCACTGAGTTCTTACACTGAGAGCAAGGTGTGCACAGCTACAGGGAAACAAGAGTTCAGAATTATTAAAACATATATAATAAACAATTATGGAGGATAACATTGTAAGAAAATAAGTTATTAGTATCACATAAAAGATTCTGACATATCATTAAATATAGACGTCATTAAATAAACTGGTTATGTTGTGTTTTTCTTTTTGTTTTCTAATATACAGCCCAGTTACTTATTTTTTTTACTCAATTTCCAATTAACTAAAAAAAAAAAAAAAAATCAGTTTAACCAGAATTCTATGTCCCTGTCCAAAAATTGCACACAACAAGGGAATTCCAAAATTGGCTGCAAAAAAAGATTTCTGCTTTAAAGATTTTTATTTATCTAAATACTATTTGATTAGGAGTAAATTGCATTGCATGCATTTAATACTTAAATCCTTTATGTTTGTAACTAGAATATTTCATATCCCGTCTTTCAGGATAAAAGAATAGAACATAACCCTCGGCTAAAACGATCAGATATGACTTGAAGGACAAGTTTAATTCTATGATAACTAGTCACACAAAGGAGTTTATTTAATTTCAATGTCGCAATATAAAAACAAACAGTCATTATCGAGCCACGCAGACACAGGCAGCCGTCACTGGAGCTGGGTGTCATGTGGTGGTTCATTATTAATGACATCACTGTGCAGCCACGGAACCACATTTCCAACATTTGTTTAGAAGGAAAGATCTAATAGCTCTAATAGCCAGATATTTGATAAAGACTGTTTCACCGTAGCAGCTAACGTTCTATTTTCCACAGACTTATTTTTCAGCATTCAAAATCTTCAATTATTACAACAACTTGTTGTTTTACGACATCAGTACCTGTTGTTGGTTTTGGTTTTCTCCAACTGCTCGTTCTGCCTAGAATGCCACTCCTCCAGCTCCAGCTTGGCCTTCTCCTTCCACTCGGACTCCTGCGTACGTGAATTGGCATCTGGGAATGAGACAGACGAAATGATATTAGATTAAATATTGGTTTTGTCGTCTGTTTCACGAAGGAAACTCTGATGGGACCTACCCAGCACTTCAAGCCTTTCACTTTGCTCCTCTCTCCATTTGCGGAGGCTTTCAGGTTCAGCCTGGAGTCGGTCGGCGTTGGAGATCGCAGCATATGCATCTGTTGGGCCATTGCTTTCCTGGGAGACAAAGGAAAATTTATTTAAGTCAGGCTAGATATGGTAACAAATGGTTTGGAGACACAGAAGACAAGAGGCAGAGTTGGAGGTGGAGGAGTTAAAGATGCTGAGATTCTCTTTAGGAGAGACAAGGATGGACAAGATCAGGAATGAGGTGATTAGGGGGACAACACAGACAGGAAGGTTTGGAGAAAAAGCTAGAGAAGACAGATTGACATGGTTTGGACATGTTCAGAGGAGGGACAGTGGATACATTGGTAGAAGAATGATCCTAGAAATAGAGCTAAAGAGGAGATAGATGGATGCAGTGAGGGAGGACATGGAGGTAGTTGGAGTTAGGGTTGAAGATACAGAGGACAGGGGGAGATGAAAAATGTTGACTTGCTGTGGACCCCTGAGAAAAGGGACAAGCCAAAAGGAAAAGAAGAAGACGCAGATAAGTGAGCTATATCCTGTCCAGTTTTTGGTTTGAACACAAAGACTTGGGGACTACGTCCAACTTCCAGCAACATTTCTCCTGACATAACAGAACAGAGTCATGACAGTGTAGAGGGAAGCATTATTGCAACCACAGCACAGGAAAAAGTAGTCAGAGAGATTGCAAAAGACAAATGCAAGCACAGAAACTTCACTCCAACAACAAAAGTCAAGGAATCTTCTACAATTACTTGTACAAAGAATTAGGAAAAAGGTGGATTAAATCATGTATTACCCCATTGAGGTCTCCATTGATGGCGTCATCTTTAAGACACAGAAGAAACAGCGGTTAAATAATCCATTTGTTATATTTTATTATACACTTTATCGTCTGCTGAATCACTGAGTTTTACACACAAAGTCATTCTTTACGAGTTATCAGCAATTTTCTAACAACCACAGCTGCCTGACAACAAACCTCAAGGAAATGAAGCCGTTCTGGCCAAAGGTTAGGGAAGGAAGTCGGAGTGACATGACAAGGACAGACTGATTTATTCAGACTTTAATATATTATTTATTTGATTGTACGGTTTGGCCATTTTCATTTAATGTGTCAACACAGATACATATGTTACTTTTCTATAATTTAAACCAAATTAAAACCTTAATAATAATTTGAAAGGCTTCTTTACTGAGCAACGCAAGAATATTGGTGAATATAATAAACCTAGTCATCTCATATCCCCACCGTAATGAAAAAAATCCTATTTATGTGGTTCAAAATTACAATGTTTCACAGTTAACCTTTAGTTACAACTTATTATTTAGACGTGTCAATTCTATCAGTGGTTCTGAACTGGTGGGTACCGACCCAAAAGTGGGTTGCAGACCCGTTCTGAATTCAGCTGTTGAGCATATGTTTTATTTTAAAAAATCTCTTATTTTGAAAGGCACACTCTATGGAATATAAATAATATGTTCAAATAAGTGATTTTTTTCACGTTTTTAATGTTTTATTTTCCCCAAAATGAATATACTTGGCTTGAATACTATGAGAGGGTCGAGACTTAATGACCATAGGGAACTGTGGGTCCCAGAGTGAGACCAGCAGAGAACCACTGGTTTATACAACACCTACCTCGACTGTATTCTTACATTTCCGGTGTAAATTGCAGGATTTTTCTGTTGTACCGTACAAAGATATGGGAGCATTTAGTACAATTAATAAATCTAAATAAAAATGGATGATTGTGTTAGCGTACGGAAACTGTCAATACAAACGATTTTTTTTGTTTTTTTACGACGTAATCACAACAGCATTTAGTTAGCAAAGCTGGCGTTAGCCAGTACTAACGTAGCGTCCACTCAAATCGCCTATTCGACAGAAATACTTGAACATGAAAAAATAACCTTTACCGCATTAAAGTAATCATACAAAATGGTACAAATAAAAATACATATTAACAGGGGAATGTACTGAATCCACTTGGTCAAACAGCTACCCACCATTGGTGAGCGACGAGGGGACTTCTCCACTGTCCAGGATGCTGAAGCCTTCGTCGTTTTCAATGCCGGCGATTTCGCTCTCCTGTTGGGCCAAGAACGCGGCCGCAGGGTCCTCCTCCGACCCCACTCCGTTCCCAGCGGGATGTGCGTTTAGCATGTCAAAATCATCCATGTTGTATGCGGTTGTGAAGCGGTAAATGTTAGAGACAGGTGGTCAGGTGTAGCGATTGACCGAAACCAAGAAGCTAAACGGGAAGGACGATTAAAAAACGTAAACGTAAGCAAAGCGGAAATGACTAACTGACCAATTAGAAAACGGAAAAGATAACAGACAGCTTCGGTCAACCAATTACGTTACAGCTGCTTCAAAATTGCACCAATCAAGTCATTGAAATATTCTGCATGCGGGTCCCATGACTGATGTGCTGGTGATAAAAATTCCGCAGTCTCGAATTGTGCGGCCAGTATGGTGATTTATATGTTGATTTTATAATGTTGTGAACATTTTAACGAATATCTCTATTATCTACAGTTACATGGTTTGGGTTTATAGGCCGTAGGTTTGGTTTTAGTGGTTTTTAGTCGTTTCGTCTTCAATTCCATTGATATAGTTAATAATTAACGGCTGTGACAGACTCAAGGAGCTCTGGTGTCAGAGAAAAACACTTATCCTAACATTGTCCAGAGCTGTACAACTAATTGATTAATGTTGGTGCAAATAAAAAAAAAATGTTGGTTAGGATTCCAATACTATCGTGTATTGCAGATCATCACATTTACTGTGAGAACAATATCTATCTACAAATGTAATGTGTATCCACTGTTTCTCAGCCTTTTTTATGTGTCAATTGTGTTTTTAATTTTTCTACTTGTTTATTGTATGTATTGCGGTATATTATTACTAAATAACATTTTCTTTTCAATGTTGAAATAAAACATTTATTACATTGCATTACCTTGTATTTAAACAATACACATTTTTTAAGGACAATTAGAAATTGTTCCAAAATTAAATATTAAAAAATACAAAAATCACATCTTTGGAAAAATTGTTTAGCGGGAAAATCAATTCACTTTAAAACTTGTAGCTGAAATTGACTCGAACAAAAGAAAACAAACAATCAAAACAAAGGCACAATGAGATGTAACAAAATTTAGCTCCGTTATGGTTTTAAATTAAAGACAGGAAACCAATGTACATTTTTTTGACAAATGTTACAGACACCAGTCTTTTTTTTTCCCAAAAACATGCCATTAGAAAACGTAACAGTCAACACTGAGAGTTTGCCTATTTGGTTTGTTTGAAACAATATACAAATGAGATGAAAGAGAGCAGCAAACATGTTCAAAGCATCATTTTAATACAGTTTTTACTGTAACTTTCCTATATCTGAATGAAATCCTTAAAAATATATTAACTCAGCATGGGAATGTAAATGTCATTGTGTGAACACACAAAAATAATTAAAAGTCAAGTAAATAGTAAGAAGGAAGATGCACAAGTGCAATACAACAAATAGAATGTATTGACATGTTGAATGTTTTCAGTCAGTATCTTATAGTACTTATTGTACCAAAAATATATATATATTTTTTTGTAAATGCAAGCAAAAATACTTACGATTGGTTAAAGTGTAATTGAACAATTCAGTCTTACAGGTTCTTACAGTCTTACAGCTCGCACTATTACTGTAAGAGATTCATTTCGTCTACAAGCAGCAAACTTGCGAATAACATTTACACAACGCTACTATTCCATCATTTAAAAAAAGTGAAATTTATCTCATATGCTTATATTTATCCCGGCAGTAAATCCACACTGACAGACAGCGGTTCTTATCAAACTTACTTAATTAAACCCTTCAATATGTTCTTCTAGTGGCGTAGTCTAGGACCATGCTCGCAGCTCCAAGTAACGCAGGTTCCTCCAAATCTGACGTGGTGACCTTAACACTCTGAACCGAGAGGAGAGCTCTCTCACTGACGATGCGCTGGACCGAACTCTGGTAGTGAGAAGCCAATACTCCGGACAGAATGATGAGCGAGGGGTTGACCATGTGGAGGATGTTGACGATGCCCACTCCTAGAGCTGTGCTGGCTGCAGACGAAAGATGGAGACAAGAAAAGGTGTGATTTGGCCAGATCAGTGTCCAAAATGATGATGATTAGATTAAATAGACAAACAGACAGACTAAGAGACAGAGAGAGAGAGGGATGTAGCTGACAGGACATGAGGCTCCATTGCACCTGTAAACGTTGCATCACTCTTCCCACTCCCTTACTAAAAAAGGCGATGAGAGGTGATGCAAGGACTTATCCGTTTACTGATGATGGTAAAAAAAAAACTGATATCGTAGTTGAACACACACACATGGTTAACTGAGCAGTGCTCTTTGTCACTATTAGTCAACAAATGGGAGCAGAAATAAAGAAAACAGCATAAGAACAGTCGTAATCATCATCTAGAACATTTCGATGGCAACATTATAAACTACTGTGTTCTATCAGTTAAACGTGGTGTTACAAAATAGCTGAAGGGGCTGAGCGATCCTATGATCTACTGCAGTGTTGAACCATTGACAGAAAATGTTGACCGTGCCAGGTGGTCTGATGTTGAACTTAAAAAATCAATGGTAGTGTCTGTCAGACCTTGTCTACTGCAGTAGATAAGCACGAGGGATAAAACCTTATGTATGGAACCAGAATAGTCTCAAAAAGAACACACTCGTAAGCACGGATCTACAAACATGTTCTGAGAAGAACACAACACAAACAACACTTCACACGTCAAAATATGTTTGTGAATTCTACAAACTACCTTTGTGAATTGTTGTACACACATGCAAATCATGCTTTTAGATTTGTGTGCGTGATTTTGTTATGTCATTCCGCCACCAGCCAATCAGAAGTCTTGCTCGTTTGCAGCCTATCACACAGCAGAGGGTTTCTTTTGTGATGTCACTACACTGATGTAACAAAGTTACGCACGCAAATCTGTTCTCAAAAATACAAATTTGTGTGTTTCACAATTTAAACAATTCACAAACGTAGTTTGAAGAATGTATTTTGACGTGTGAAGTGTTGTTTGTTGTTCTTCTCAGAATACGTTCGCGGATCTGTGCTTAAGAGTGTGTTCTTTTTGAGACTATTCTGTCTCCATACTTATTTGAGTCCTTATTAAAAGATTGACAATATCCTACAGAATGTATGTATTGATTTGATTTATTTACGTTTTTTAAATAACTTAGTTTTAGTTTAAACTAAAAAAGTACCTCAACATTTACATAAGGACAAAAAACAAGACATTGCACCCAGGAGGCGTAAGGGGACGGGGAGTGTCCCAGCACTTGTGGGAGTGTGTCTTTTTTAAGGAGAAACATCACCCAGTAAGACCTTTGCATGTTGTGTTTGTGACTCACCCTTTTGCAGAACAGCATCAGCTTTAGAGTTCCCCAGTCTGGCTGCTGTGATGAGGTGGGCAGCAGTGATTGGCTCTGAAAGTTTCATGTCCATTCCCTCCACCTTCAGCAGGTCCTCTGAGAGACGCAGCAACACGAAAATAGGACATTATGAGAATCAAAACAACTTTTATTTTGGTAAATCAGTTGCTATAAAAATGGATACCACTTGAAATAATGACATAACTAGTAACTAGTCACATGCCTCCCACATCGAAGACTTCTTGTCCTGCTACCTAGAGTATTTTCCTGAGCAACAACTGCTATGTAATGTCTTCTGTAGTGTTTGTAGTTACTTTATAGAGGGAAAAGGTGCTATTTTAATTAAACTTCATCAACTTCATTTAAAGAAACGTATAGTCCAGATCTGCTGTAAGACGTACACATTTCTGGAACACACGTACTTCTGCTTTGACAACTCTAAAAGAAAAATACTCACCGTCATGCAGCCTTTTGGCCTCTCTCTGCAGGGCCATACCAGAGGCGTAGGCCTCTATGCAACCATGGCTGCCGCAGGAACACTCTGGTCCATCTAATGAAACCATAATGTGGCCCAATTCTGCAGCACAAAAGGTGCTGCCATGGACCAGTTCATTGTGATGGATTATCCCTCCTCCAATACCTGCAAAGTCACAAAAGTTTACCACCTGGTCCCGCCTCCAGCCGTTAAACAGAGCAGGAATGTAGTAGCGGAAAGTAAAGAAAGTAAAAAACAAAATAGATACATCAAAACAATGACAAAGAACAAATAATGTCAAGCTCACAGGAAAAAGTTTGATGCAAAGAATCCTGTCTATTCTTTGTTGACTGTGCCAGATTTTGCTATGTCAGTCCGTCACCAGCCAATCAGAAGTCTCGCTCGTTTGCAGCCAATCACACGGCAGCGTCCCCACAAGGGTCTGTCTGTGATGCAGCAAAAGTACCGCACGCGATATCGTACGACAATTCACAAACATATTTTGGTGTGTGACGCATTGTTTATTGTTCTTCTCAGAATACGTTTGTGGATCCAGTGTGTTCTTTTTGAGACTATTCTGGCTCCATAGTTATTTGGCTGCCTCCATGGTTGTCCTTTATGGTACTGATGCAGAGGAATTCTCCTAAAATTCTATTACAGTGGGACAAATGGATTCCAGACAATACTTTATAAATATTCCTGAATGTGTTGACAAAAAAAAAACAGCCAGTAAACTTTAGGAGTCAATTTGGCCAAACTGGTTGTTGACTGTACCCGAAATTCTAGGAACCAAAGGTAACGTCCTTTTTATTAGTCACACTTAAGCTCCCTGCTTAACTCGCGCTCCAACATTGTTAATTATCCCAGAACCTTTTCAAACTTTCATATTCACCTGTGCCTGTGATGACTGTCACAAAGTTTTCCACTCCTTTGCCGTGGCCAAATTTCTTCTCAGCCAGAGCAGCACAGTTTCCATCATTGTCCACCCAGACGGGGAGGTGCAGGGTGTCGGATATGGGTGTTCTCAGGTCCACTGATGACCACTCCTGAATGAGCTTGGTTGAGTGTAGTACTAAGCCCTCCTGGGGGTTGACGCGTCCACCCGTGGACACTCCTGAAGTAGGGACAACATATTGTATCAGAAATACATGCTTAGAAAAAAAGGTCTGTCTCACTCCTGCCACCTGCTGCCCTCAGTGTATAAACCCCTCTCACTCACTCAGCCTTGGTTTTTATTTATTGCCTGACGTTTGCTTTGTTTTTTTTTTGCTAAGTCCTGTTTGTGTTTTGTTAGTTTAGTCTTTTAGTCTTGGTCTTGTTTTTGTGTTTCTCCAAAGTTCCTGCTGTGTTCCTGCCTGGTCATTTTGCAAGTGGGTTTTTTGTTTCTTCAGTTTCCACATCAAAATAAAAACCTGCTTTCTCCACTCAAGAAGATCACTGCCAGTTACTGCACACCCACCTAAACCACAACCCATGACTAAATGTTCTTAAAGGCAGCATTGAGGAAAAACAGGGGTTGAGTGACACGATGAAAAGAGAGAGGAGTGGTGTGTGGTGAAACCTCATGAACTGATTATGTAACATACATCCATGAGTTTAGCATTTCTACATCGTGAATGATTTGAGATACATACCAACACCAAGGACTCTGCAGTTCAGGCCAACAGCATCTCTCAGAGCATCAAAACACATCTTCAATATGAGCTGCATCCTTTCCTCGTAGGTCTTTGGATTGGCATGAGTGTACTTTTTCACAATCTTACCCTGGAAAGTGGATGAAGACTCACAGTTATCTAAATGTCTTAAACAGAATCAGAAGCATGGACTGCCTTATGTCCTGTTACAGGTGTTGAATATTCAGGACCTGATCAGTGAAAAATCAAGTCCTACCATTATTTACAAGTTAGATTCCGGAAAAAATAATGTGTGAAAATTTTTGGATGGAGAAAACATCATTCAGTGAAAAAAATCAGATAAACTGAACTCATGACACGAAGGCACAGGGGCTATGAAATAGATCTACGGAACAGAAGGAGAGAGAACATCTAGTGCAGTGGTCCCCAACCTCTGGCCCGGGGACTGGTACCGGTCCGTGGGTGAATTAGAGTCGGGCCGTAGAGAAATAATGTTTCCTTTCGGCCCCATCTGTCTATTCCTTCCACTTGATCCATACCCATATCAACAAAAGAACTGACCAATAGAATGGCTAGGATTCCATCATCAATAATGCAACTATATTTGATTAGGAAATATTTTATAAAAGTGGATATGAATGTATCCCCTTTGTTGCTTTTAACGTTTTCCCCTTCTCTGCCGGGGAAAACACCAACTACTACTGCAGTTTACCTTCATACAGACGATTGCCACTCGCAGGTTTGTCCCCCCCAGGTCAACAGACAGAGCGCTCTGGGTCTCAAGGATGTAATCGATGTCTTGTGAGAAAGAGTCTTTCACTGGGGGGAAACAAAACGTCTTCTGCAGGGGTTCATCCATGTCAATGGTGCGAAGGAACTTGAGAATACGAGGCACCGCGCTGCCGTCGCCATAAATCTTGCAGCTGATGGGAAAAAAAATAACAATAATAAATATAACGTAAGTATAGAGTATAGTATAGAAAAGAAAAATCACTTTTAATGATATTAGGAAAATGTTGTTCGCAAAGTGCCTTTTTGTTGGCACCGTCAAGTCACTGCACTGTGACAGAGCAGAAATAAAATTACACTAAAACAAAACAATCAGTGCATTTTTTCATTAATATAACAGAAACCTTGGCTTTCTTTGCACAATATATATCTTTTCACATTGCTGTTGCAGCTGGGAAATCTGGGATTAATGTAAATTTTGCCTGCTGTCCTACTGAAATATCTGCATCACTCTGGGGGATGCACCCCCCAATTTGGACCACAAAGTTGCCAAGAAATATCAATCAATTCAGTCATGAGTTACAGCTGAATATATAGTTAAATTACGCAACTCTAATTTTGGAGTGCATGTCAGAACTTTGGAATGGGAACAAAACCCTTTAGATAGAAGATACTGTGACTTTAATATTTCTACAAGATGGTCCTGACATCAATCAATCCTCAGAAGATCACATTGTTGTTTCAGAAATGCACCCTGTCATATAAAACCAACAAAACCCCTTCTGTATTATTGTTCAGACTTGCACCATTCTTTTGGTTTATTTATAAGCATTGTTTCTTCTGCAAATAAAAAGAAACACGATCCAGTCACACAAATAATTGGAAACATCTGGTATACCAGGGGTATCTCTTTCCAAACTGCAGCTCCAGAGCATGGTAGATCTTATTGTGAGTATCAGCGTCCCTCACATGTAGAACATTTTCACCTGGAAGTGACACAAACGCGACAAAAAGGTTTGAATTTTCCAAATATAAATCAAAGTCACAGTGTTAGCCGTGGTAGATTCATGTCTCCGTCCTTCTCACCTGTCTCTCTGCCTGTTTGCCTGGTCCCCAGATTGACCACTGGTGTACCGAATGCACCGGCCTCACGAACTCCACAGCTGCTGTTTCCAATCATGCAGCCAGCGTGGCACACCAGTTGGAAGAACTGCTCAAATGGAATGTGCTTCACTGCCCGGAAGTTGGGGTGCTGTTCGATGCCCTTCTTCCGCATCACACGCACCATCTCTTTGCTACCTGTTGATAGTGAAACGAGCGATTAGAACAATCTACACTTTATTTGAAAAAGGTCACTTGTTAGAACAAAATATTAATAAAAAATACTAAAGGTGAATTTTGCAAACACTAACCAGCATCGATGTTTGGGAAGAGAATGAGCGTCCTCTTGTTAAAGGAGATCAGAGCGTCCAGCATCAGTCCGTAAATCTTGATTGAGTGGTGGATGTCAGTCGTGACCGGATGCTGCAAAGCAACGATGTAGTCATGGTCCTGCACGTCTGCACCTGGAACAGGACACACCAATGTTCAGGTTTGCTCAGACACACCCACACTGTGCCGTTTACTTAGGTTTCTGGGTTCTTACCAAGCCAGCTCTTGATGATGTCCATGTAGTTGTCTTTGTGGTGAGTTGATAGCAGCTTATCATACGAGGGGCAGCCAGCGAGCAAAATGCGTGAGTGGTCTTCGCACATAGCGATGAGATACTGCTCGGCACGGGGGGTGCAGCAGGCGTGGTAGTGAGCTAGTTTACTGATGGCATGGCGGATTGAATCATCGATGGTACCACTGACCTGTAAAGAGTAACACAACCACGTTATACATGATAACGTTTACGTTTTGTTTTGCACCCATTATTCTTTCTGTGTTTCCTCTTCGTTGATGTGACTATTGCTGAGCCACTGACCTTTATTTAAAACATTATCATGTCTACAAATCTGCTGTATATAAGATGATAAGACTGATCATTATCCTAAGCCTGGCCTGAATAAGAGAATAAAACAAAACAAAAAAATTTTATTACATTTTAATAGATGGCAGACGCTTTTTTTCCAAAGTATTTAACATAACCTAACACTTTCTGGACCAGGGGTGTCCACACTTTTTTGTCTTGTGAGCTACTTTTCAAATGACCAGGCTAAACTGACACAACCCTCAGCATTTATACTACTAAAAAAAACTGGTTAGTGCCCCCTAGTGGCTGCTTTTGATATCCACTACACAGCGTAACCAAATAACATGACCAATGACTTAGCTATTAGCCATCTTTTGGAGCAGAAAATAAGTTGCCATGGTAGAATGTACAGAGGGAGGGTGAGACAGATGTTTACCTCTCCCCCCTCCACATGAAGTATCCTGATGTTCATCAGAGCTGCAGCAGTTGCCAGAGCAAGAGCATCAAAGCGGTCACCGTGGATCACGAGGATGTCGGGACGAAGCCGCTGCAGGACATCGGGAAGTTTCACCAACGCCAAACCAACGCTCTCTACCATGGCTGCTTCATCCTCTCCTCTGACGATGGTGTGCAGCTTGGAGCCGATATCAAAGTCATCCTGCTCGATCAACCGAAAAGTGTTGCTGCAAATTGAAAAGTGGGAAAAAAGAAATGATGAATAATGTCAATACAGAAGGTCATCGATGGAGTCCAGTCCTCTCACCCGTAGTCATCAATGAGATGTGAACCCAGCACCACAACTTCCAGGTCAAATTCTTCAGGGTGAGACTTGATCCCAAACATGATGGGGGCCAGTTTGGAGTAGTCCGCTCTGTTGCATGTTGCCACGCACACTCTGAGCTTCCTCTTGTACTGTGGTGGAATAAAGGTGAAGTGAAAAATATACCAAAAAAAAAAAAAAACTGATTTAGAAGAAGAAAAGAGACAAAGATTGGACTTACAAGATTAGGCTGTGTCATTATTTCTCTCTCCATTTTCTCTCTGACTCTTTGCATTCTCTGATAGTAAACCTCCTAGAGAACAGAAAAAGACAAAGCAGATTCACATTATTTAGCTGATTTTTGACCAGCTGTTCCGCGGCCCACTTCTGGGTCGCGACCCACCAGTGAAGAACCACTGCTTAATGTAAGCGCTGAGTTGTAACTTGAATCTCACAACGTAGCTCATAGCAATTACCAGAAGTAATTTTTTTATAGAAGTTTTGTAATATTTTATATAAAGAAGGATGCAATGTTGTCATTTAGTTTTTTATGCATAAATCTAAATAACAATGATATTTTGAGGTTGTCAACAATGTAACCACACACTCCTTGTTTTTTTTTGGCTTCTCAGGGGCAATAGGCCAGGTGTGGTCCAAGCACAAACATTAGAGATGTGGCTCCTGTGAACATGACAAGCATGTTTATATGTCGGGATGTGTCTTCTACTAAAGTGCAGTCGGTTAAATCCTTGAGCTGCAGAGAACACAATGGCAAAATACACTCCCTCCAGATATTGAACTACATGTCAAACATTTATACCTGGACAGATGTTTTCATTTCAGATCAACGACATATCCCATAATCCCAGTGTCCATAGATTTATTATAACACAGGTGATACATTGATTATTATTTGCTCTAAAAACATCTCACGTCATCTTCTCATCCGGCTATGACCTCCCATCTTGGTTAGAACATGTCCGACCTGTCTAACCAACCATTATAAATGTCTTTATTTGACCAGCTGTCTGACATGACAGTGTGACAGTGGTGAGGACAATAGTTGCGTCAATGGGTTCACAACCAAAGCAAGAACTCAACTGAACTCATATACTGCACATACCCTACGTCCCTATGTCAATCATTAAGACTGAGACACATAGTTTAGTCGATAAAAACATCGTAAGAGTCTGATTTATGCTTAAAACCATAATGACAGGATAATATACAACATAAAGGAAAGTGACTCTTGACGTGTCCAATTTTAGGACCAATTGTCTACTTCATCGAGTAACACTCACATGAAAACGTTTTAGTTTCATTCGCTGCCATCTAATGACGCTAATGCAAACCAGCGGCCTTCTCGATATGTAGCGTCTGAATTATCCTCTTGTTATAAACGATTTCAACACAACACAGTCAGGCTTACTTGAATAAAGGGTAACTATCTTGCAGCTGAGCAGTAATCCGCAGCCGCCACAAATTCCTTTGTGGCTTGGAATGTGCAATTAGAAGTAATATCGTGTAGGTCTGATGAAGCCCCAGCGAGGTCTGATTTTTACTGCTGCATTTCTGGGAATGACTGTTGAACCATGGGGTCAATGACTTAGGGATGAACAAACAACGATCATAAAAAAAGGACTGGAATCTCAGCTGTAGATATTAAAGTCTGTAATATCTCCCATTCCTTTGGGCTTCGCTCTCAATTATACAGTGCTGTGGTGGAATTAAACAGAATGAACGAGGAAGAGTTAATTATATACTGGGAGGCGCACAATTTAAAATAAAAACAAAAAATTGAGAGAAATATTAAGGGAGGAATTTTCCAAGGTGGAAAGTAGCCAAGGTTTGGATTCCAGAAGTCCAGACAAAAACACACAACGGGTGTAAAAACTGATCATGTTAAGATATTCTTAAAACAACTGCAAAGTAGAGTTTTGAGTCGGTTCAAGGTTAGAAAACAAAAAAACCTAATATTTTGTTCCGTAACAAAAATCCATATTTATAACATAATGGTAACCAGTTCATATTGGTTTTATTTGGTTATTTTAAAATCCTACGTAACACAGACATTTGAGGAAATGTTGTACATTCGTATCCTGTGTTAATCTTATTTGATCTAAGTGTATGTGTTACAAATACATGTCCTGCAATGATCTCCCTAAGAAATGAAATGAAAAAAAATTAATTAATAAATGAAATTCCTGTGTAGCCTCCAATCAAAGTAATTCATCTCCTAAAAAGTCTAGTGTAGCCACAGCTCTCAACACAATGTTTTTGCCAATTTGAGTTCCAATTTGAGCTTTTCCGATTACTGTTATTTTTCGCTAAGCTTTTCTATTCCAAAAAATAAAAATATTTCTGGTTTTGTTCCATGCAAAATGCCAAAAGTTCCTGGTTTTTCGCTCCACGAGTCACATCGTTGCTGCTGAAGTGATGTTCATGTTCATGATCTAAACAGAAATAAGAATTTTTTAATTCTTATTTATACCTTTTCTCATTGTCTTTATATTTTGGAACACGTCACCCCATCGACCAATGAAAACATGGCTTCTGGTCACTGCTAGTTTGAAGCCCAAGAATAAACTCTAGTGTGTTGATCAAACATCAAAATGATCTGGTCCACTTGTATAGCTTTGTGTGTCAGTCTCGCAAAGGGTTGAACCGACGGGAGTTTGCATAGGGATTTCGTTGAAAAAACATTTCACTTTCATGACAGAAACCACCCAACAGCCTGAACAGATAAGGAAGATGTCGGTTCAACCCTTATCTCATGAACGAGAGGCTAGAGTTTCAGTCCCTGCTTCACTGTCTCTACCATTGTCCAATTAGTCACCAATCTGGTGGGTGGCAGTGAATGGAACGAGAAGCAGAATGTGTTTATTTAGTAGAGCACAACAGTTTACTGATTTATCTTTTGAGTAAAATACAAAATGTTGTAAAATATAAAGGTGGTACGATTTTGAGAGACAATTTTAAAAACATAAATTAGCTGAGCTCTAAAAGTTAAAGGTCATTATTCATTGACTTAATAACAACATTCATAACCACTTTATAAAATAAAAATACTTCAAGGAAAATGAAGGAAAAACAACAGGAGCTACACGAGCAGAGGATGAACTGCAGACCAGAATAGAAATAGTGATAGATATGGATTGGAGAATTAGGATCTTGTCAGATATTTAATATCCATATTGGCCGAACATTCATAAATGTTTGGAAAAGCTATTCCCAGTCGTTATAATGCTTCAACAATGTACATGGGAAATATAACACATCACACCCAAACAAAGGCTGACAAACTGTCTATATTTTTTATCAAATAGGGAAGCCCATAATAGTATATAATAATAATACTGCAAATAAAATCGAAAGTTCCGCCTGAACTTGAAGCATAAACCATAAGGGTAGAGTGAAGGCAACTTTAGGGAAGTATATCAGTTCTAACAGCTGTAGTTATAATTAGAAAAATGAATGATTCAGATTCCCAAAGCTTTGCTATATCTATATATAATCTATACAAAAAAAATAAAATAATCACACAACAGATATCTAAGGAATCGATGTATGATTTTGTTTAATTCTGGCTTTCTTGATTCTTTCTTTGATTAAAACAGCTTCACGACTTGATTTTAATTTTTACTCACTACTCACTTGTATTTATCACCCTTGCCTTTCGCTGTATCATTTTCTGTGACCTACAGATAGCCATTTGACAATACACACCTCCTGCATTACCCTCAGGATACACTAGAGCTCCCACAGCTCCAACACAATATGGCTTCTACTGTAGCATCACAAGACAGCATCAGCTGCCGGCATCACTGTGTGGTGGTTGGCCTCATGCAGGAAGCCACAGTGAGAGAATGATATGCTAATAAAAGCTCGATGACCAAGCATGCAGGAGGCAGGCAAGGAGAAACAGGACTGGAAAAAAAAGGATGAAAGGATTCTAAAGATTGAAAGGCAGAGTAAGGCTGACTCACATGAGGATTTGAATACAAAGAACCCGGATGCTTCTCCATCCCACACCTTTACGGAGTCACTTCTTTCCTTTTTAAATCCCACTTTCAGGAAAACAAAGCCTGTATCAGACTCCGCCAAATAAGCGAACAAAAGGAGAGCATGGACAAGCCAATGAGCAACGGCAAAGAGGACAGGGGGAGAAAGACAAGAGTGTGGATGACATGCAGAGGGGGGAGGAGCTGCAAGAGACGGGGGCGGTCCGTTTGGTTTAAAGAGCACGGCTGAAAACCAATGACTTCCTTCAGTGAGGTGAAAAAGATCAGGACCAGGGAATCTCAGGAAAAGATTTTACTACAGATTTACATAGATTTTAAAAAATAAAAGCCTCAGCTAAAGAATGTAGGTAGACCAAGTCCATTACTGGCTGCATTTACAGGGATTATACTGTAATATCAGCTTTGTGTCATGACCCAGAATTCTTCAATTTGGCACAGTGACCCTAATATTTAAGTTATATTATCCCATTAATTTTAGTCAAAATAAAAAGAAAAGGTTAGAAATAAAAATGCCCTTTGATACTTTGTTTTAAAATAAGTAAAAAATAATCAGCCCCAGTATTTCCCTCAGAAATGCAATTAAATTATACTGAATTAATAGTTTTTGCACCAATTTGTTGCTGTGGTAAAATTCCTGCCAAATTATTGTTAAGGTTAGATGTTTGATTGTCTTTATCAGCTACTTTAGACGTATCTCAAACCTGAACTTAACCTAGTTTTTATTGATTGATTTATATAAAATTGACAGTAAAAAAAACACAATGTATATTTTTTGTAGAATACACTTCACCTGCTGGTTAAAGCACCAAAGTAAAGCTAGAAAAAGATGTTAAAAAATTTTTGATTTGGGTTTTAATGATCCCTGTGTTGTGGATAAAAAAACCCCAAAGAAATGCTTAGTTTTTTTTAGTTAAAGTTTGGATTTTTTGGAAGGAAAATTTGCAATAGTCACACTACAGTCTATTTTACTGATGCCATTTTTTTGTTTCGTGGCCAAATGTATAATGTAAAATATCAGAACAGACCTTCAGGCTTTTGTTCTTCTTTGTTTAACCAGTTTTTTGTCTGTTCTCAGAGGTGATCCCCTGAGGGTGACCATTCTGAATCCTCTTGAAGCCTCATTACTATGTACCCTTAAGAGGAGGGTCGTTTGAAGCACTCAAATTTGCCCACTGTTACTTTGGTGATGTTTGGTTAAATGCAGAGGTCACATTTCGTTCGTTTTTTTGTGCAGTGGTGTAAATCACAATGACAAGGAAGTTGTTTTCCTTTTCCTTGTATGTCTAGGCCAAACACATTATACAGCATCTTTCCAGTAACCCGACTTATGATCTGTGTTAGATTATGTCTGTGTTATAATTAAATATGATAAAACAATGGCTGTAAAGTTTTTTATTACAGATTTCCCTCCATATTTTAGTGTCAATGGATTTAGTATTTCACAATTCTTTCCTTCATCACATCTAAGCATACGTATAAAACATTGTTTAAAATCCTTTTGAGAGAATTCTTCTCTAACGGTAACTTTAACTCAGTCATGTTGCTAGTGTGTTGTCATCAATCAGCTACTCCATTGGTCACGTGACTCACCGTACCACTGCTTACAAACCAAAATCTCAGTAAACCCCGAAGAAGCTAGTTCTGCATAGAATGCCTCACCATAATGAATGGTAATTACTTTTAGCTGTAAGCTTAGCATTTCTCGTTCTTTTTCAGTCGAAATAAAGATTGTGTAGTAAGTGAGAGTTCACCTTACAACACAATCTTAATTTAGGGAAATATATGCAAGAAAAAAATATTTTCAGACCGATTGGCCCTACACTAACTTTAATGTAACCAGAAACAGACTATATTTTTTTTCTTTTGACCAATTCAGATTCAACCATTGAATCCTAAAATCTAACTGAAAACATGTTTATTTCCTGACATAAATATAATCTAATCTAAATGAAATCTGGCCACACTGCCCTTGCTTTAAGCATGTGTGTAATTAGTGACTTTTCTGTGTTGACACAGCAGAGACTCTGGGTTTGAAACAAGGGTCATTGTAAGAACAAACCTTTAAAGTAATACAAAAATGGACAGTAACCTTTGCATTGGACAATGTGCGTAAAGTTAAACAAATTCTCTGCAAATTCCCTGTATGTGTCCTTTACTACTACTATATTTGACTAATCAGTTATTTATTAATAGTTTTTTTTTACAAAGACTGTTCTACAATGAGGCATCAAGTTCGAATCCACTAGTTGCCCAAGCCACATTATTTCCAGTGGGCTCAACAACCATAGGAATGCTCACAGTACAGAATAGTGTGAATTGGGTTGCAATCGTGGAGACTGCGAATAAGAGCACAAGAGAAGCAGGAAATAACCAGAGGCTGAAGAAGTAGAGACATTTTAATACAGGTAACAGTATCCCCACCTTGCTTAAATTCAAAGCAAATAAAAGTACTTATCTAAAAAAATTTGACTTGCAGAAAGTTGTATAATCCATTTAAACATTAACTGGTACCTAGGTGGCACACTCCAGCCATAAAAGTTTGACTGCAATATTACTGTGTTCCTGAAAACATAAGAAAGATGTCAGTTGAACCCTTATCTCATGCACGAGAGGCGAGAGTTTCATCGCTTAGTAACAAATCTGGTGCGTGGCAGTCATTTAAAATAAAGCGTTGTCTATAAATAACGAAATGATTTTGAACTCGAAAGTGAAAGGACGAGAAGTAGAATGTGTTTTTTTGTAGAGCACAAGAGTTTACTGATTTATCTTTTGAGTGAAATATAAATTCTTGCCAAAAAAAACAAAAACATTGTACGGCTTTGAAAGACAAATTTAAAAACATAAATTACACGACTCCCAAAAGTTAAAGGTCATTATTAATTAACAACAATATTCATAACCACTTTATAAAAAAAATATATATATTACTATTACTAGGAAAATGAAGGAAAAACAACAGGAGCTACATGAACTGTAGACCAGAATAGGAATGGTAAAGCAAGACGTGAGTGTGTCACAGGGACATATTAGAACAATCATTTACAGTATTACTGTTATCATATCTATTAAAGTAGCCATTAAAGTTTGGAAAGTTAGCACTGTGTTCCTGGCGGGCACATGCACTATGATAATTTATTTCCTTGTTTGCAATAAATAAAAACAAATAGTTACCTGAGATATGGAACAAAATATATTGATGTGTAAAAGCCATGAAGGGCTAAAGTTGAACCTGTTGTGTTCTATATTTTGGGGAATTACTGGTGATACAGGAAAGAGGCAGAAGGAAAATGATAACATAAATTAATAGTATATTTTGGACAAGTTTGGTGAGGTGGATTAAAATGGCCAAAAAAGCTGCATCCAGCCCCAACCCTTGGTTGTTCTGTTTGTTTGTTAGCATTATCTGATAATTATATCATAATTTTCTTCTTGTTTTCACTCACTCTTTTTTTCACACGTTAACTTTCTATTCTCAGCTATGGTTTTTCAATGAAGCAAAGTAAAACACTCAGGTCTAAACGTACTGTAGTACAAGTAAATGTAACTTTTCCGGAACTACAAGTAATGAACCTAGTTACAGTGACTTGGTGAATGTGACTGGGTTATTTTTACATATGGAAAATGACAAAGAGCTAAAACTTGAAAACTAAAACTTGACTAGTTCAGAGCTTCTTTTCCAAACTGTTTAGTAAGCTGAGTTCACGTCAATTTTAGAGAATATTAAACATCTTCTGGTTCTGAGGCTGTTTGGAGCACAAAACCCAAACCTTTTTGACCAACGTTGCATTAAATTGTTGCTCATTGCGCTAACACTTTGGATTCAGCGCCTCCTTCTGGAGGGCTTGTCACCTTTCTCTCATCTTACTACAGTTCTTCCGTGCCTTCGTCCCTGCCTCCTTCCGACGAATAAGTAGAAATGTTATTTTCAGTAGTGAAGTTTCACTGCGTTTCCGAAAGCAGAAATGAAAAAAAAAACTCCGTGCGACCGCTTCCAACATCTTCTCAGTAGCTGTTTAGTTAACTATTAACTAAGGTTAAATCAACGAGCTACTACTACAGTCCTTGGCGCCATCACCCCGTTATGTAGTAACTACTGTAAACTCAAAGGCATTAAAGACATTCAAAACACGTAAAAACCGAGAGAGAAGTTCTGCCATTTAATGTATTTGTAAGAAAACGTTTATATCTCAGGTCGAAAACGAACTTGTGGTAAATTTCACAAGTTAAACAAGTCAAAACGCAACTTTGGATTCTGCGTAACGGGATACCCCGCTAACAACAATGCTAGGCCAGGGTCGGTCTCCCCCGATATAAAGAATGGGGTTAACGTCTAAGTTCGTCACCGTTACATCCAGACCTACGTAGACTTTTACGCCAAGACGGCGGGACACGTTGCTGACGTCATCTACGTACTCAGAGACACTGTACATGGACGCCGTTAAGATGGCTAACGTTAGCCCACAGTCTTCGCTTCAACTTTTCCAAAATTTCAAGTCCCTGGTTGTGTTATATAATCACACCGTCCTGTGATACACATTCAACGGAGACGTGACTTACCAAGAGGT
Organism: Paraplagusia blochii; assembly: GCA_016785265.1. Lineage (NCBI taxonomy): Eukaryota > Metazoa > Chordata > Actinopteri > Pleuronectiformes > Cynoglossidae > Paraplagusia > Paraplagusia blochii. Next base: position 44,102 of record JAFBJS010004061.1, on the reverse strand, counting down.
GACGAGCGTTATGTCCAAAACGTCCACGTCTATGTTCACGTTCTCTTTGCTGCTTTTGGTTGGCAATGATACTTACTCATCACATACACTTAACAACGATGAGAACTGCCTCCAAAACGACTTCACCCATAGAATACCCACAGTGGTACCGGATGCGCCTGCGTAAAACCTTTCACAGTAAAAGTGCACTTAAAGACCTTCCTTTTTCCTTTTGTTTCTAAAAAAAAACAAAACAACATTTCCATCTTCAGGGTTGGGACAAACAAAATATTTCCTTAATTTTAGTTAAATGGAAAGAATTCACGAGTCCATAGACAATTACAAAACTGTATGACTTGAAGAATAAACTAATTTAATTTAATTTAATTTAACAACTACAATAATAATAATAACAAATATTGTGATACACACAAGTGAGTGCTAGAAAAATTTATATTTATGATACAAATATTAAAGGAAGTCATATTGTTTGAAAAAGGATGAAAAACTAAAATATTTTATTTATGTTGATCCATAAACAGAAATAACCTACAGAGGATATCACCATTTTGGAGACAGGAGTCTTCATGGACAATAATGTTTGTAGATGACATTGTGATCTGCAGTAAGAGTAGGTAGCAGCTTGAGGAGAACCTGGAAAGGTGGAGGTTTGAACTAGAGAGAAGAGGAATGAAGGTCAAGACACAGTATATGTGTGTGAATGAAAGGGAGAACAGTTGAATGGTGAGATCAACTGAAGGTGGAGGAGTTTAGAAAAGCAGAGGAGACTGTAGAAGAGAGGAGATGAATAGAGTGGAGTCAGGATGGAACAACTGGAGAAAAGAGTCAGGAGTGATCTGAGATAGAAGAGAGTCAGCTAAGGTGGAGGGACAGTGGTGAGACAAGCCATGATAGATGGACTGAAGACACTAGGAATAGACAGAAGACAGAAGCGGGAGGAGACAAGGATGGACAGGATCAGGAATTAGGTCATTTGAGGGACAACATAGACAAGAAGGTTTGTAGAAAAAGCTAGAGAAGACAGATTGAGATGGTAAAAGACATCGGTAAAGGAATGATTCTAGAGATGGAGCTACCAGGTAGGAGACAAAGAGGAGATTGATGGACGCATTGAGGGAGGACATGGAGGAAGTTGGAGTATTGATGATTTGCTGTGACAACCTCTGTAGAAAAGGGACAAGCTGAAAGAAAAAGAAGAATAAAAAGATATTGGAATAAGAGCCATGTCTCCAAATTCGAAAAATGTCTTTTTTTTATATAGAACAAACACAAAACTCCACTCGTATGAGAAAGTAATGGAATATTCTTCAAGTCACAGTGGGGTCAGGGCAGAGCAGGGCGAGGAGTGGCAGCTTTTCGTCTCGGCTTCATCTCCCATAATGCCTGCTGCTATTTTATAACTGCACTGCATTGCAGGGCTATTTTCCCATCAGCCAGGGCTGGGGTTGCATAAGAACTGACAGCATCACAGAGGCTGTGAGAGGCTCCGTCCTGACAGGGATCTAGGTGGAGATGACTGGGGAAAGAGACATTATGAAAGAGTGTGTGAGGCCTGGAGGCTTGGAGCGTAAGAAAAGCCAAAGAGAGAAGGACAAACGCATCTGGGTCGTGTGTGTGCATGTGTGTGTGCACGCTGGAGTCATGCTGCACTGCAGAACTGGCTCCTGTTGATGCTGAAGAGCGCCGACCCTGACACTGCACAATCCCTTCTCACCCACACACAGATCCTGGTTAAATGTTTGGGTTTTTTTGTAGGAATGAAATGTAATAGAATGAATCGTTTTTGGTTTTTATCGAGTCGTGACTCATGGTTCATGACTCAGTTTACGTGAAATCTCTAAAAAAAAATTTCGCAAGTCAAAATATTGAGGTCTTTGCCGCAAACCTCAAGCAGCCTCCTCAGACTTTGACAGGATTTGGAACAAGTTTTATTTGCAAGCAATTACTGCAGTTGGCAGAAAGACCAGCAGGTCAGCTGACAGGAGCAGTAAATAAAGGAAAGCAAGACTTTTTGTCAGGATACAAGAAAATCATATTGTTTAATTTATGAAAAACAACTAAAAACCTACTATTTGTACAAAATCTACTGGTGTTGGTCATCAAGTTGTGTCTCTTTCTAGCTGTCAGATTTGTTTTTAATGGAAATATAGGTCTGTGTATTTAGATTATATTTATATGGAATAAGTTTATCTATAGACACACATTACTGTAAGCGTTTTCCCCCGTGGATCCAGGAAAATGTAATTATATCTTAAAGTGCATGTGGCTGAAATAACATTAAAACCCACTTAAAGAGATCCATTAATTCATCAACATGCCTCTTTTTCCATTACAATAACAGCAACAACACCATCATATATATATATATATATATATATATATATATATATATATGTATGCAACAAAGTATCTTCTACATTTTCCCAGATACCTCTGACAATATGTGTGTGAAACTCCAAGCTTCAACACCTGGGCGAGGTGAAATTCCAGTTAAAGTGGTTGGGTCACCACCCGCAGGAATGTACAGTATGGTGAAAGTATTGGGTAGCAGTCGGTCCAGCAACGAACACGTGGGTGAAAAAAAAAATGAATGGATGAATCTTCTTCATGCAAATATTCATTTTAGCTGTAGTTGAACTTGAAAATATACATGAACAAACAGAAACATTTGGAAAATAAATACCACAAAGGAAGTGCCATACACTCTAGATCAGATATGTCCAAACTGTCCCACAAGGGACCAGTGGCTGCAGGTTTTTGTTTCAACCAAGCAGTAGCAGACCTGAGAAGACAGACTGAGATGGTTTGTTCAGAGGAGGGACAGTGGATACATTGGTAGAAGAATGATCCTAGAGATGGAGCTACCAGGTAGGAGACAAAGAGGAGAATAATGGATGCAGTGAGGGAGGACATGGAGGTAGTTGGAGTTAGAGTAGAAGACACAGAGGACAGAGGGAGAGGGAAATTGTTGACTCCCTGAGAAAAGGGACAAGCCAAAAAGAGGAGGAGGAGGCGGAGGAGGTGGAGGATGAGGAGGGGAAGAAGAAGAAGAAGAAGCCTAGATAAGTGAGCTCCATCCATTAATCTCCTCTTGACGGACTGCATCCATCTATCCATCAATCCAGGAGGACATGGAGGTTAGGAAGGGGGAGATAGAAAAGATGATACGCTGGGACAACCCCTGTAAAAAGGACAAGCCGATAGGGAAAGAAGAAGAAGAAAAAACTGCAACATCTTTACATTTATTCTAGAGAAGGTACAGCTACATTCACAACCAGTTCTTCAGGAGGACCTGTATTATTGCTCTAGATCAACAGAGAATACCAGACACATTGTACAAGCTCTGACATGTCAACAGCCACATGAAAATAAACGCAAATGCCCACGTTGAATGCAAAACTAGCCAGCTGCTGTAACTGAGCAGAGAGATTTCCCTGGAATGAGCCTGAGCAACGGCTCAACAAGGAGGAAAAACTGCAGTTTAATCAACTTCTATCCGTCCACCATGTATTAACAATTACTGCTCAGCAGTGCTGTCACCTGAGCTGTATTTACAAAACAATGCGGTTTGAACCAAAGCAGGTGTCAACAGAGAGCAGTGGTTAGTGTATATATAAATCTGCGCTGGGCCGAGGACTGGGTGACCTTTAGGTGTTGTGAGACAGCTGTTTCTCTCTAACCACCTACTGTGTGAGATTGTCCAAAGATAAAATACCACACATTTTTGCAGATCCCTACCCCCTGTAGGCCGGGGCTGCACATTTCAGCTCAAATACAGCTACAACAACACTATTTGATCTGGCTTCACAACACAACATCAACCCTTAATGTCACACTGTGTAAAGATTTATTTTTTTTTGGGACATTCAGGAACACTTCAGTAACTGTAGTCTCAAAATGATTTATTGTAAAATGTTATAAATATTTTTTAAGAGTTTTAATTGCCCCAGCAATTGAGAAACACTGATTTAAATGAGAGAGGAACCAAATAAAAGTTTGCAATGTTTTTTTTTTTGGTACCAGTCCTTTTTTATTACAACCAACTGTTGGCTTTTACTTTGAAACATCATGTATAATCACGGTCTTATTAAAACATAGTCATTAGAGCTTAGAGTATAGTCAGCTTCTAATTAAATGGTTTACAGCACATAACATATTAACAGTCACACAGGGAAACTCCCCTGCAAGAAAATCATTGAGGTGCAGTGTTTAATATCTTCCACGGAGGGGCAGCAGAGTAACCAGGGAGCAAGTTCATTTGTCATCATCATGACTGCATTGCAAGCCAAGGTGTTTTTCAAGGACAAGCTTCATATACCTGCAAAGTCACATGTAAAACAGGGCGGGGCTCCGTGGAAGGTTAAAGTCAGAGCCCTGAGAATAAGTGAGTGCAGCTGAAAAACCCAGGAAGGAAACAAAAAGGAGAAAATAAAGAATTTACTGATGTTATTTATTTATTTTTATTTTGCAGATGTGAAAGAATATTGTGCCATTATAGTAGTGATGTATTTTAAAAAAAAAGACAGACCTCAAAGAACCATCACGACTCTCTGCAGCATTACCTTTTTATGTCCATCAAATATGCATGACCCCATCTGAGCGTACATATTGTATAATGCATTCTCAGATCTCCACTTTGCTCGGCCATCAGCAATCTGTGTGCTGGGGTGTGTTTGAGAGGGAGAAAGAGCAAGAGAGCGAGAGAGCGAGGGATGGAGGGAGGGTGAAGGGGCAGACGGTGCTTGTAAGGATTAGGTTATAAAACAGAATCAATGCACATGGATTCATGGTTTTCTGGAAGTATTTTAATTTACAAATACACTTTTAAAAGGGGAAAATTGCGCAGTACTGCGTGCGGTATCATTGAGGTAATCTGTGTTACGAATGTATGAAAAATAAAAAATGTAAATGCAGCTGGGGATAGAATGCAGATCAGTAAAAGGGGCCGTTAATTAAAATGTTATTGAACGTGTTTGCTTTACTGAGAAGCTTATACAGTTGGAGGAAATATTCCCATGGTGAAGAGGTCATCTATATTTGACCTTTTAAAACGACCAAAATATACAATGTATTTACTCATATATATATTTATCTAATATAGACATTTAATATACATGGGTTTATGTCACCAAATGAATCAATGATTGTCCGTCATTCATCTTCATCCTCTATTATCAGTGCCATGACTGGCACCCAAATCACATTGCACTGTTCATTGAGCCTTACCCACAGCAAAGTATTGGGGTCGGGACGACAGTTGTGTCAGTTAGCAGTTAAATTATGCCATGGTCAGAGCACCTCACCTCCAGGCAACATGGCAGCTGGTGGGTTCGAACCTTAAGCCTTGCAGACCCATGGCCGCTTGGTTGACCGCTAGGCCCCACTGCTGCAATTGATCAATTTTTTTTTTTTTTTTTTTACATTTTATTTGCTCATGATCCTGATCTTCTTACTGGACACATCTGCTTTAAAACTAAGAGTTAAATGATGTACGTTTGGTTTTTATATTGATATTTCCCATAAATATATTAGGAATTGCCACTGAGGTATGTTGCTAAAACTGGTTCACAGATAAATTAGTTGGGTGGACTTTTCGTCGGGACTAGTGGTGGGAATTTCCTGATCTAGCAGTAAACAGAATCTCACACAATACAGGTTTCCCACTGGGAGCCTTAAATCCTGGTGGATTTGACCCTGATCTAGGCCTTAGTCCCTCCCCTCTAACTCTCCTCCGATGGGTGTGTGAGAGGACAGCGTCTCAACAGCTTCCATTACGTTAGCAGTTTTTGGCTGCTCTGTTGAACAACTTGCATTTATATGAGCTTCTAAAAGATGATAAGCTGAAAATGCAAAATGCTGCTGCGCCCTTATCTGTGTAGGCTCTTTACAAAGAATGACTTTGCATAATGTCCTTTTGCTCAATAAATTCCGACATGTGTTTCATTTTACAGTTTGAATAAGTCCCTGGTGTTTTGACGTTGTGTTTTTATGCCTGACACTGTTTACCAGCGACAGCTCTGAGGAGTTACCCATTAATCTGTGTCTTTAACTCACAGAACCTTCTTCCCCTGCTCCACTCTCCGCCGCAACATCCGTCCTGCTCTGTTTGTGTGAAGGGAGTGAGTGCATCGGTTCACTGCCGTCCAACTGGTTCTCTCTCTTCTGCATTGCTCCGTGACAGATGCACTGCTCTAGGTTTCTAGGTGTGATGCATTCACTTTGGATTATTTCCACGTGTTGGATAAAGGGGAACAGGTTGCCGAGCCTTGTGCAGTATTTAATTTTAACTTGAGACGGGGAGCAGGGGGAGATAAGGGGCAGCTGGGAGGAGGAGCTGTATTGGTTATAACATATATACCAGCATAAATGTTACATTTAATTACAGGCTCTTATCACAAACATTTCTTTTTCTGCATATGGTATTCCTCGGGTGAACAAACAAACAAACGAGTGATTTTCATGTATCTGTCGTTCTTTCTATCTGTCTGTCTGTCTATCTGTCTGTCTATCTAGTGGACAGGAAGACCAGTTCAATATGATATGGACATTGTATAACTTCTTAGGTTTTAGTGGAGTGTGACTTGTGTTTTGTACTGACGTTGGATCACATCTGTTTTGTACCAAGTTAATAAAGTTCCATTGCAAAATCTATAAAATCTATCTATCCGTCTATCTGTCTGCCCGTCTGTCTACAGTATCAACAGTCTGTAACACCAAACCCTGATGCAGTCAGTCAGTGAGTCAGTCAACCATTCAACTCAGTCATTGTTTACACCACATGAAGCCATGAAACAGCGATGCCTTTACGCATTGCAGCAGTACACACCTCTCTCTGTCTGGGACTGGGTGGTCCTCTACAGGGTGATGGACATACACACACACACACACAAGTCCACACAGACACGTGCATGCACATGCCTCAGGACGACTCCCTGACTCCCACCCCCCTCTTCTGCAGTGTCTCCGGGGGTCAGCTCAGAAGGCATGTTTGTGAGCGGACTGCTAACCTATGGGATACTGACTCCTCCCCTTTTGACTTCACAGTAGATGAACGTGTCAGTGTTCAGATTTGAAGACTTGCTCCAGGTTGGAACTGTTTTAGAAATGGAACGTGAAGAATCACCGTGGTTTTGAGGGATTTATAATTCAAGTTTAACCTTGTTTGAAATCACAACACTATAACCATGTTGATCTTTTCTAGTTTTCATTCGTCACTAGGGTAAAAAAAAAAGTATAAGAAAATACAGAAAATAAAAGTGTTATAATAGGAATTTACTCCTTTTTTAACACTTAGCACCATCTCAACCCACGTAATAAGTGGGCTCACAGTATGGAGCAGTGTGATTTGGGTGGCAGTCGTGGAGACTGCTGCCCCTGACACCTGGCAACAGGTAAGAGGATGAAGATGATTGAATGAATAAATGGAAGTAAATATTTTTTTTCAATGAATTTATCAAAAATTCTTCTTATTTCTAAAAACGAAAGGACTTTAAATGCAGGGTTAAAGGCGTTAAATGTTTTAAAGACGTCTTAATGTAAAAATGTTTGGAAAGAGACATTTTGACAGCGCTGTGAATAAGTGTGAGAGGAGTTTTTTTTTTTACACAGCTAATGTGGGTCAAGAGCAAATTTTCCGACCTGGTATAATAAATCACGGGTATATAAATATAAAAGTAAATATCAGCAGGAAGAGCGGACATATAGAGGACAGCATATATTTATGCGTTTGTGCTGACGGAACCCACACAACCCCACATGTCTGAATGATTAAGGACGGGGAGAGGATGAGGTCTCGGTTTTTTTTCCAGTTCTTAAAGTTTAAGGTTTGAACCAATTTTTCTATGTTTACATAAAACTCTCCTTCTTCTTCCACTGCAGGTGTAATAACTTACTCTAATCATCTATGGTTCTCCAAGAGGAGCGATGAGGGGGAGGTGACCTTTCAGGATGAATAATGTGGAAATGATCTTCGTCTGCTTAACTAATACTGTGAACTGGGATCCACTTGTGAACCTTCCTACAGGTGGTTAGTCCATAAGTGGGTGGCAACCATCACAACTGGGATTTGATCTGGAGTCAATGGAGACATTGACTCTGGGCCGTTGAGCAAATGATGTCACAACCAAATATCAGTAACTCTTATCCCAAGAAGTCCTCTCTATAGTTTGATGTCAGATCTCTGTTGAGAGACAAGGATCTAAATGCTGAAAAAATTATTTCAGATTCGAACCGGGGGCCTTAGGGACCCAAGTCCACTCCCTTAACCACTAGGCCACCAACTGCCAAGGTCTCCAAACAATCCATGCAGCATATTTGTATTGAGTGCAACAAACAAACCTGAAATCTACACTGACCCATGGGACAAATCCCTTGTCCAAACTTGTCCCAACTACCATAGGAGGTCCACCCAACCTTGCCTGGAGAGCAGGGACTCAGACAGGGATCTCCTCCTCAGCTCCATCCAAAACAGTTCGCTGCGCCATTTATTGCACACACGGCTCACTTATGAATCAAACTACCCAGCTGTCGTACACTGACGATCATCGATTGATCAAAACTGGTGTGAAAGACGGAAAACTTCACTTTGACAGAAGTGGACTTCAGGAGCAGTTGACCAATGGAGGAGCAGCTAAAGGAACCGTGGATGACCTCCGGGTCTTGGTCAAGTAAACAAACAGATGCCTCTACTTCTTACTGGGCTGAAAACGTACTGGACTTGGAATCATCTCTGTGCTGAAGACCATCTACAGATGCATGATGAACGCGTCGACCTGCTGCATCACTATAATGAACACTAACTGCTCTGCAGTGGAGAAGACGGCTCTGCAGAGGATTGTAAATGCTGCACAAAGGACTGTGGGAGACAACTCACCCAACATCGCAGACACACTGTGAGATACAGAAGGGCCTCCAGCTCCAGGATTGACCCCACCCATCTGGCAAGTGAAATGTACCCTCCCTCCCCACCCCTTCCCCTCAGGCAGAACATCAGGTGGTGAATCTCTAGTTTCTTCTCAGGGTCTGTGGGACAACAATGTACTTTCTGCCACTTGTACCTCATACACACTGATGTTTACAGTGTAACCTTGACATTACTCCCTCCCCAATGCAACCCCGTCATCATCCACCCTTGACCTGCTACTTGACAATTTTATTCAACCCAATGGAGGCTTGTTTACTTGTGCAACAAAATGATTTCAGGCAACTTTTTTTTTAATCATCACTAAAATCAGAGCCTTGGAGAGTGGGTTTGGTAAAATGTTCAGATACTTTCATGTAATTTTTACAAACAAAAAAACACCAATCCTCCTCATTTTCATGTATTTTTAGTTCTAAAAACTAAGAACTATTGAGGATATTGATTGTAAAGAAAAAGAGGCGAAGCTCTGTTGAATGCACCAGCTGCCAAGATGCAACTGAGTCCCGACCTACATAACGTCCAGGCTCACCAACCACTAGAGGGCTCACATTATGCAGTATTATGAGTAGTGCTATTTGGGTGGCAGTTGTGGAGAGATTTTTGCAGAAGTGATGTTGCCACAAATTTAATATCTTAAATGAATATTAAAAAATGCTTTGTAATAGTAATAGTTTAATATTATAATAAAAAATATTATTAAAAATAAAAAAATACAATATTTTTTAATATTTTTTTTCTTCTTTCATAAAAAATATAATTAAATAGTACAGTTCTAAAAGTATTGAACCTTATAGTTCAGCTTCTTTTAAATACAAAACAATAGTGTGGACCCAGGTGTCAAACTTATTGTGGTTCAGGGTCCAAAGAAAACCTGCTGAGATGTCATGTAGACCAGACCAGTTCAATGTCCATGTTTCCCACCTTTGTTTTAATGCAAATAGGCACAAATATATTTAAAATTATAGTAATATTAAATGACATTTTTCGTTTCTAAAATGAATTGGGCCACATAAAAACCCTATGTCACAAAACACACGGCCCAAAAGTGACCCACGGGCCATATGTTTGACATTTCTCCTGTAGCCTGTGACAAAACAAGTGAATCTAAAGTGCATCAAACTCTGCATTTGCACTGCCATATTTTTCCTACAGTGTTTGTCTTACTAGTAATAGAAAACCATGCACACTACAAACCAGGAACACACACCTGGTGAGAAGAGGGGAAACTAGGCCAAATACAGGAACCTGAATGTCCTCAGAATCAAGTGATGTTCTGTATAGTACGACGTTTGGATCAAGATCACCTGAACCAGTGAGTCCCAACCGATTCCCCATTGGACTCAATAAGACTAAAAACCATAATATCGCGCTGCCCGTCAAAGCATGAAAAGAAGAAAAAAAGATAGGGACTGAAGAAGATCTTTTTCAGTGTCTTTCTTCAATTCCTGCCCATATACTTGCATTGTTTTCAACTAAACAAGACAAGATCTTAGTCAATTTTGAGGTTGTTGGGGGGGCTGGTGGGTGGTGGGGTGGTATGGTGGTGTACTGTAGGCTTTTTCATGACGATATATACTTAAAGTGCCATCCCGACCGAAGGGTCACAGGTTTGTGCAGTGTGATTTGGGTGGCAGTCGTGGAGTTTGCTGCTCCGACGACCCGGTAAACGATAAGAGGATAAAGATAAATGAATAAATATATGAGCCATGGCTCAAAAGATGTTAGAAAATACTGACCTTAATTTTACCCACTTTCACCAACAGGAAGTTCTCATCCTCAACAGAACACCGAACTAACGTTAACTGCTACAGACCAATCAAGAAGGAACTTTACAGAGCACTAACCAAGCAAAAGTATTTTTTTATACTAAAAATGACTCCAGGCGAATGTTAATGTTTCTCTGCAACCGCTGAATAAATAAACAGGCAATTTCTTGCCAACACTGCAACTTCTCACAGTTTTGTAGCTTCCCTGTCCTGCAGTGATGATTTGGAAAATAAATCACAATATTTTCTATCAAAATTCTGCACTTTTTTCAGAAACAAACAAACAAACAAACAAACAAATAACATCAATGAGCAACATAAATAATTTGGAAAATGCTTTGTATTTACTGTGTGTTTTGTGTCTTTCCTTACAATCTTCACTGGTTCAGTGATAAAATCAAGGAAAGCACTTTTTAGACTTTGAAAAACACTTTAAAATAAGACTAATATTGGTATTTATTTAACATTTTATAACCCCGAGAAAAAAAACCCTCGACTGTATGCGATGGTACAGTCATGCGGTCCCTCCTCCCCCTCTCTCCCTCCGCACGTTTCATCTCCTCCTGCAGGAATACAGTCTCTTCCTACGCCGCTGCAGCCCGGCATGTCTGCAAACTGAGAGGCAGAGAAAGAGCCAGGGAGCCAAGGTGCACAGCGTCCCTCCTCAACACGAACCCACTTCCGTTTATCATCTGCCCCTTCGCCAACGATACGGAGCGATACGCAGTCAAAACGCCGCAACGAGGTTCCACTGAAGACTGAAGGAACGCAGCGCAGGAGCATCAAGAGAAGGTAAACACCGCTCAGCCCTGTGGAGGTTCTACTACACGGGACAGGGTAGCGATGGAGAGACGGCATAGTGCACTTGGTGCAGGATGCTGACGGTGGTGCGGGCAGCATAACCGACTCGTAAATCCAGGATGCGCGGGATGCTTCAGCGGGCACGGGCAGGACCGTCAGGGTGTCTGTTACTGTAGGGACAGAATTTTAGCAGCAACACGAGGAGCGGCGAGTGAATACTGTAGGGGTTCACGTGAGGAGAAAGTGATGCTGCAGCTGCAGAAGATGGGGGTGAAGGATTGGTTTGAGGACGCTCTGGTGGTGCAGATAGGAGTTGGGGGAATCTGAGATATCCATCATGGACAAGTTGTCCTGAGATTTCTGGAGAGAAATACAATATATCTATTCGTACAGATGTATTTAGAAGACATCGTGATGTCCTGGGGTAGCTCTGCCCAAAAGAGACAAGAGTCATAATAGATACAGATTTTTCAACAATTTCACAGCAAGAACTAAACGTCTCAGATGTCCGTCCTGTCCCACAATGTCATCGAAACAGCAGCAGCAGCATCTTAGGTACAGACTTCTGACCAAATCATTCTGATGTTCCCATTTAATCACTTTGACAAAGACACCTTCAAAGAACGTCCTTCAAAGATTTACTGCCTCCACTAAGGAGAAAAGGCTGACGGTTGAAATCCTTTTGTACCGACTCCCCAGTCTCCTTGTGCTCATTTTTTTTTATCCTTCCTTCTTTTGACCTCATTTTCCTTGAAATGCAATTTCCTTATTGTTGGGTTCAGTTCAAGGAAACCCGAGCTCAGGCGCTTGAAGCGACATCAGCATTAATCCATTATAGAGTGGGGGCTATAAATCAGGGGGCATTGACAAAACTTGGACTCTTCTTGTTGCTATTAATCCATGTCAGGATGGTTCGGTTCGGGACGTGTGAGGGAGTGAGACTGCACAGTCATTAAATGCGGGTCGTTTTAGACATTATCGTACATTTCTTTTCGTCCTTCGTTCGACCTGTTCCTCTGACCTCGTCTATGTCTTTTTTTTTGTAACTGTGAGGATTTTTAAAAACAGTGACAGGGTCTGTACTCTGTCCCCTGGCTGCAGGTCTGTCCCTGATTGCGTGACCACTAAAAGAAGAGAGTCAAGAACTGCTTCATCATGAATTTTGTAATGAAAGCTGCACTGGGAGGTGAGTACTCTGCCCGGCCTGGAGGTTGATTTAACAGCACTGCAGTGCAAAGGATTTAAAGGGATGTTCACCACCACCGACAGCGGTAGTCTTCTGCTATTGCAGTTATAGGAACGCCGTGAGGCAATGATCCATCTCCGCCTCTGACGGCACTGAAACTTTAGCCATTAAGATTAATTTTTACCGTTCTTTTTAATCTTTTTAAAACCCAAACAAACTCAATTGTAAAAAAAAAAAATCCATAAAACACATTGTTCATTTCTACAGGTGGATGCTTTGATTTTAAGATTGGACTGAAAAAAAGAGTATTAAGAACAACATTATTACTCTAAAAGAAAAAAGGACCAGTGTGGAGGTCGCCTTGTGTGCTGGTCCAGTTGGTAGAGCCGAGTGGTGACCGGTCCAGAAGGGACCCCGCCTTATGTTGTGTGTCGGCCATTATTGGCTTCATCAGCAGAAGATGAGCCATCGGCTGCCGTTTCATCTTACAGTAATGCAGTGACTGTAGTCACTGTTGTAGAATAATGTTACATTGTAACGTTGTACATCTTCAAATAGTTTTCTATTCACACCAATTAAATATTTGACAGGGATTTCTGATATTATTGTCAAATATTACTCTATTTAAGTAATATCTGTGGGGAAAGTTTTTTTTCGTTATTGAAAGCCCCATTAATCAATACCTGGGTTTGGACAAACGCATTCAAATAGTTGTGGGGAAAAATGGCTGTATTTGAATGTGAAAGTCACTAGATGGCAGCATTGCAGCTTATTTTTGAAGCATTGTATGGAGAATACTGGTGGTAGAAACTCCTATATTGGTTGGTATTGGAATCAGTGTTTGGACATTATTGATATATCAAATATTGACAAAAAGGTAATATAAAAAAATCTTAAATGTGGATGATATTAAAGTCATGACAAGATTAAACTAACTTTTTCTTTTCTTTTTAAAATTTGAACCTATTTTCATCATGGACTGAAGCACACACACAGTTTACACAGATTTTTCACCAATTCGGATTAATCTCAAATAAAAATAGGTGCAAAACAAAACCATTAACCCGCTGTTATTTATCTCTCTGTTCCAGCCACATGCTGGTTATTTTACTTGTGCAGTGTAAATAAAACTTCAGGCTCAAATTGGCTCCAGTAGTTGCAGTATGCTGTAGCATCTGCACACACACATGCTGTCAATAGTGATGGTGGTGCTGAGCCAAGGCTCTTTATTGGAATTCAGAGGATGTCACCACTGCCTCGTTCTGTGTAGCTGCTGCGCCTGCTGCCTCGCCATTCATTCCCTAAATCAAATGCTTTGCATTGGACAGTGGCTGCAGCCTGCGTAGTCTTCTATCATTCTGCCTGCGGACATTATGAATAGATTTCAAAGTGCATTGCTTTGTACTGTGTTTCTCTTCCTCTCTGTCTCTTTCTTTCCTGAGTGCATACATTAGTATATGTGAAACAAAGTGTGTGTTGAGTGAGTAAACGTTGACCGTTGGGCTAATAAAGGAAAACACTAGTCACACTTTCTCAGGCGTATTATTCACCCAGCAGGACAGGCAGTTTGACTGGAGGCTTTTGTTAAAGCCTCGTGGCCATTCTAACATTAAGATCTCAGCCAGTTTTCTCTGCAGCGGTGAGGACAGAGGTCGGGCTGAGGGTAAATCCCATGGTCACAGGAGCGTGGTGGTGCCTCCTGTCCATTGAATAGCTTGTGGTTACCTTTCAGAGGATAGGAACGGGAAGTCAGGTCACCAAACAGGAGTAAGTATTAAGGCCAACTTGGATGAGCATGATACGTTCCTCAGCACAGAGCTTGCGAGACAGAGAGAGGCAGTGAAACCAATCACTATGTTTTATCATGACATTGCGTGCATCACATCCTCTACCAAGGCCAGAGAATCACAGTAGACCAGGCCATAATTTTGACTCGCGGGCCACAGCTGGTACTAAAATATGAGTCAAGAGCCAAGTCAGGATCAGAAATATTGAGCAAAGATAAACAAATCCGTGAACAAAGATAAATAACGAGTAAAGTATTAAATAAAGGCAACATGCTCTAAGCCTCTTTAGCCCATCTATTGGCGAAATGGTAGTTTTGCAGGGAAAAGGTAGAAGGGTAATGATAATATAAATTAAAAGTATAATTTGGACAAGTCTGGCAATATCTGTGAGAATCGTTATCTGTTTTTCCTTCAACAATGAAAAGCAAAATCTTGGGTTTCGCCAAATGATGTGGGGCCTACAAAGAGTTTTGGGGACGAACTGCTGTAAATTTAAATCATTACACCAGATGGCAGCATTGAAGCGTATTTAATTAATCTCAAACTCATCCAGTGGTTTGTACGGATAAATAACTGGTTGATATCAGAATGAGAAATTAAATGGTCTTTTCCACACGCAACTTTATGTGGTGTACTGTTTAACTGATCCAGGGACTCCAGGGATGAAATGAAACATGTTAGATGACTTGACATTTTTACTTCCTGTTTGACTCTTCGTTTCCAACCCTGCTCTTCCTAACCCTCTATTCTGGTTGGATTCCTGTCTTTGGTTCTCGATAAGTACTTGTCCTCAGTGCTTCTTGTCTCCTGTCTGCTCTCTCCAGTGATTGCCAGGTGTGTTATCTGTTTCCACTTCACCAGCACTTATCCTCTCAGTCTTATCTGCGGTTGTGCACCACTACAGTGTGCTGCACTTTCCCTATCCGCAGCCGACAGTTCATCTGTCTGCAGCAGTGAAATTCACTCTGCGTCCCCTGCGCAGGAAGTAACACCTGCAGATGAGTACCACTGCACTTCCTGCCTGTGACTGTCCTTCATCAATCAATACTTCGTTATTGACAACAGACTGGAAGGGACCTCCAGTACAACAGAACACAATGCCACCCAAACATCATTAGCACCAGACTAAAAACATCCACCTTAAACCCAGAAACCTTAAAAATGGATTAACTTACTTCTCTACTTCACTGTTCAATGAGTATAACATTCGTTTAGCAAAAATGCTCTAGCTCTTTAGCTAAAGCTATTTAGTAGCAACATGTTTTCCTTATATCCCTACTGAATAACACACTAATTGTTTACAGATATGAACAGAACAAAAGAAATCAATCCTCCTGTTGCGTTCGTGCACCGTGGGAAAATTTAGAATATGGCAACTACCGCAGTTTACATGTTGTACAATAGAGGAAAAATGCTTATGAAAAATGTTATCTTCCTTCTAATTTCTCAAGGATCACGACATCCCCCTGGTGGCCACATCTGCTGCTTCATCAAATTTAGCTAGAGCAATACTTATAATAAACACTGAAAAGATAAGACGTCTTGTGCAAAATGTCAGAGGTTTGGAATGACAGAAGTTGGAAGGGAAGAGATATCAGTAGATGTTAGTTAGATTCAAGGTTTTACAGGATATGGGATGTTCAGCGTTAGTCAGTTCTAATAAGCAATAATTAAAGAATTGCAGCCTGGTTTGAAGAAAGGCTTCTCATGTCATTAAGGCTTCTCATGTTTAAAAGGAATTGCAAAAATTTGCTTCTGTAGGAGGGAATAAAACCATCCTTCTGTTTGATTTATTTTCACTTTGCTCTCTCTGTCTTTGTGCTGGTCTCTCTTTTTCTCTTTCTCTCTTCTCCAGGCAACGTTAATCACAGAGGCTGCATGAGCTGTGCACAGTATAGGTATTTGTCAATGAGGCAAAAGAAAAACAAAAGGTGGAGGTGAAAGTTTAACACTGTTTCACTATGTGTCTAATACTGTAGTAGTCACCTATCATTTGACTGAAGAACAATTCTGCTGTCGCTGCATTTTTCTATCCCTTATTTAAATCTTTTGGTACTGGTTCAAACCTCGAGGCTGGAGAAAAAAAAGTGACCGAGCTCCAGAGACGCGTCTGCAAAAAGTGCTGACAAGGCGTTCATCCCCACCCCCAGGGGGAGAAAAAAAATCAGATAATGAAACAAACCAATTATGCAGGTAATCAATCAGTTAAAACTATTACTGTGGCTGCCAGTGGCTGTCAATATTTTTAAATCA
Organism: Paraplagusia blochii; assembly: GCA_016785265.1. NCBI lineage: Eukaryota > Metazoa > Chordata > Actinopteri > Pleuronectiformes > Cynoglossidae > Paraplagusia > Paraplagusia blochii. The sequence goes on along the minus strand of JAFBJS010004061.1, from coordinate 27,389 downwards.
CTTAAATGGTATCGTTGCATTTCTCAGCGGTTTGGTGATCTGAAGCGCCAAGAGCTGAGTCCAGCCACAGTCAGGTTATACGTTGTCTCCGTCCCACAAAAATGTCTGGCTTCGTCCCTGTTAAGCCAGTGTTGGTATGGGTGGAGCTACCAGATATGGTTCACTTTACTGCTCCAAACATAACACGCTATAACGGACTTCGCCATTAGCTGTCGGTCAAGCACATACAAAAAATTGATATGGTCATATATAGGGACGTACGATACTAATTTTTCTACCCATATCTGACATGCCGATATTAGCCAGACAATCTTTCCGATCCTAATATTGAGAGATACGGATGTAGGCCCGGTAATATGTATTTAATCATCTGTACAAACAACTGTATGAGTTGGTGGCACCAGCATTCCTGATAATTAAAATAGATTAATTAATTAAGCTGCTATGCTGCCATCTAGTGTTTTTCACTTTCATGTACAGCTGTTTATCTCCAAAACAATTTAAAGGTTGCATGTCATTTGCCGGAACATATGAGTGGGATTCCCAATGACATTATATAATAATGATAGTATTGGTCCGACCATATTAAACAATAAGCAATATAAACAATAATTGATTATTAATTATTCAAAGTATAAATATTGTACATCCATGTTGTGAAAAAAACATCACAACAAAACAACTATCTCAGTTTAGAGGAATATGACTATGGGTTTTTGGTGACGTTGATGAGGTGATGCTGTCTGTCCTTGAACACATGGACGTCATCTCTGCTCATCAGTGTGAATGCGTCGCTTATTTATGCTTCATGCTTCAAAGCATATGTTCATGGTCAACATATGCTCTGATGCAGTTGCAACTTTAGCATAAGGCAATTTTTCACTTATTACTTGGTGAGACAGTTTGCGTTTGACAATGGGGTTATAATAACTACCTTATCTTCAACTAGAGAGCGGAAAATTTGTATTAAATCAATTATTGTATATAAACCAGTTATATAATTTTAGCGAAAAATACATTTGACAATGTATTTGTTTCCCAGCTGTAAATGCATGATGGCACATTATGGAAGTGGAAACACTAATTTGGTTAAAAAACAAAACAAAACAAAACAAAACAACAGTAGTTGATTATAATTATAATGTTATTTGTAGAATATATAAAAAATATAAATTTCATGAAGTGAAAATGTTATTTTCCTCATTGAGTTATGAGGACAATTAGCAAACATGGAAATTCAATGGTATTTGTTAAATAATCTTCACATTTCCAATAGTGAGACAGTAATACACTCTGTGCAGGGCTTAGGTATGTGTGGCTCGAGTGACTCAAACTTGATGGAGTTATTCTGGTGCCGAAGAACACGGCTGTATCTACCACTAATGACTCACAAAGCAGGAGTGGGGATCATGGCTGAAAATAACTCCAAACTTTGTCATGACAGGTTCTTGTCTCCCCGTTGTTAGTGTTCTAACAGACTGACTGTATGGAACGGTAAAAAACTGACATGTCCCGGTTGGTTCCTTATGGTTTTACTTTAGATACATATATAAAGACGAATGGAGTGAATTTCCATACAATAATCACAGCTGGTTGTACGTCAAGGATGTATATTCATTAACTCCTGTCTGCCTGTTTGTCCCGTTACAACAGTTTTATTTAAATTATGTAAATATTTTATGAAACAATTAATTTTCATCTTTTTTTTTAGGTACATTGTCTTCTGTAAGTATTTGTTGAGAAATCAACAAAATGGAATTATAGTAGTCTTCACGACCCACAACGACATCTTTTACCAGATTTTATCGTAACAGTTCGTCGACCATGAGCCCAAGAAGTATTTGCTACGTTTCTTTCTGAACTGCCCGGATGGTGTCGATAAGCCTCAAAGGTTATCGACACCACGCAGGAAGATTTTGTCTAAAAGCCGATAGGCTGTTGGACACAAAGAAGCCGGTACACAAGCTTTGTTTTGCTCAAGGCCCATAGGCATGAATAGAAGGGTTGCAGGTCCCATGCAGACCTTGGTCCACCATTGGTGCTCACCCCTATAGATGCATTTTAGAATACACAACCTTTCCCATGATAGATACATCAATATATTGGACAACTACATGGATTATTTTTTCACACTGCAGTTTCCTGACGTACAGGAGGTGTCGTCTTTTCTTAAGCCTCCCTTGTCTTCATCTCTCTCTCTCTCTCTCTCTTCCGGCCTCTGTCACTGTATTTAACTACAATAATGCTGATGAAGCAGTAATATACACACGCTGTCATTATTCCTCACTTTAGCATCTTTCGACCCTCTCTTCCTTCTCATTTTTTTTCTTCCTCCACGTTGTTTTTTTTTTTCCTACAGACCTTTTTTCACTCGCTGTCACACTTGCAATTTTGCCACTCCCAGGTTTTCTCCTTCCTCACCATCTATTTTTAATCTCGGAAAGCTGAGCTAATTGGGCAAAAAAGTTTCTGGGATAATCTTCTTCTTCTTCTCTCTTCCTTCTTTCCCTTTGCCCTGTGTAGCGTTACAGTCAATCATTACTTTAATCTAAAGTGACTGAGATTATTTTCAATGACTCTCTTGGGACGTACTGTACTATATTTTAATTTTAATTAGAATTAAAACAACTAATATTGTTGTTGTTACAATAATGTGAAATAATAATGACATGTAAATAATACCTGTCCAATGGATAATATTCTATTACTGAGGTTTTCCTTTGCTCTCTGTCCTAAGGTGGACCCCCCGATGTCGGCAAAATGCTGGGAGGGGAGGAAAAGGAGGAGGATCCTGATGCAGCAAAGAAAGAGGAGGAGCGACAGGAGGCACTGAGGCAGCAGGAGGAGGAGAGGAAGGCCAAATATGCCAAGATGGAGGCAGAGAGAGAAAACATGAGACAAGGCATCAGGGACAAGGTAGAGTGACAGATGAGTGGCCTTTGTCTCAATGCTCTGTCAGCAGAAACACACTTTTAGTTCCAGGGAAAAGACACAGAATGATGTCTATATATATAATGATTTTATAGAGTTACGCAAAAGTAAGTCTCGTTTTCTGTTTGTTTAAAAAGCAGAGGAAAAACTGAGAGACAGTATTTGGTTTTTCTTCCCCCTTTGCACACACTGTGACGCTGGGGTGTGTGTGTGTGTGATGCTAATGACTGCGGTTGAACGACTTGACTGTAAAGACAAACGCTTGTTGGGTCGGACGATGCAGAGACACAGCGTCAACAGTACAGACACCATAACAGCCGTGTTCTTCTTCTGCCTCTGAGAGTTCTACATTCTTATGAAGAAATAACCCCGGGACAACAAGCAGACGAGGGAGAGGAGAAAGAAAGAAACACCTGAGAGGATGTTCATGATTAAAAGTCTCTGTCAGATTTCTCCACAGCTTCATTCAATCACAACAGACACTGCAGGGAGGTGAAATACAGCTACAAGATCAGGATGGATGGAACTGAGCAGCTGTACCAGATAGATATTCACACAATTTTATTATTATTTGTTGTCATACCTCTATGCCGCAGGTGGAAGAGTAAAATATTCTTCCACTAGGTGGCAGCACGGGGCTATAAAAACTAAAAAAATAAACAACAAAATAGAAAACAATAAACTAATCTGTTGAAAATCTTGTTTAGTCTTTCTGTAGTTCTTGCAAGAATATTTTGGCTTAATTCAAATAGTTAATCCCATGTCAAATAGTTAATCCCACTGGGCTCAGAACCCACAGGAATCATCACAGTATAAGTGCAGTGTGATTTGGGTGGCAGTCATGGAGACTGCTCCCCCTGTGACCTGGTAACAAATACGAGGATGGAGATGAATGAATGAATTTTAATAAAGTAATAAACATAATGTGCTATCAGTAAAGCAAACTTTGCTCCACCTCCCATACAAAACAGATGGGAAAAGAGAAAATAGACACAGGGGGCAGCATCCTTGTAGATTAGAAGAATCTTAAAATTCCATATAATGAAGGAGTATTTTGTTTTATAATATCCTTCTGCCTAATCAACATTTCAATGTCTTTCACCAGTACGGCCTGAAAAAGCGCGAGGAGGCCGAAGCCGAAGCAGCAGCTGCCGCGGAAGAGCCCGCAGAGGGCAGCCTGACCCGACCTAAAAAGGCGGTGCCTGCCGGCTGTGGTGACGAGGAAGAGGAGGAAAGCATCATGGACACAGTGATGAAATATCTGCCAGGCCCTCTGCAAGATATGCTAAAGAAGTAGGCTATCAGGGTGACTGAGGCTAACATTACCTTGTTTAGTTCATAGGCTACATTCATAAGGTTGGCTTTAATCAGGGTTTCTTTTCCATCTACTTCTAAGAGTTCAAAATATAATAATCACAAACTATGGTGTGGTGCTTTTTATGGGAGTGAGACTAAATCAAAGCCTCAAGCCGGAAACATGAATCAGATATAAAGCAGCCATGTGAATCGCAGCTATTAAACTAAGCCATGCAGAGTCAGTGGCCAGGCTAATGTTATGGTGTTCATGTTAGCTACAGCACGATCCACCTTAATACACTGAGAACGAGCAGTTGGGCGAATGACCGATTATCCTTGTTAGGCCTTCCAGTCTGAGAAAACTACGCCCCCAAACCCCGCCCTCTGCTGTAGCTGAAGACATTCTATGAAATATAATCACCTTAATGAATCAATTTGTACATAGACCTCAAAGGAATACACCAGGCCTCAATGTGGGCAAACAATCATAAAATAAAGGAAAATATTATAATATCTGTGTGTCTGTCTCTAAAGTATCAAATTATGTAATAACTCGATAAGCCATATTTTAGAAAGATAATTTACCGACTCCTGTTGTGTGCTTCTAACTCAACTGTCTTGTGTCAGAATTGTACGTAAAACCAAATTGCACACGGTGTCATACACGTTGTTCTCTGTAAAATCTGTCGCTCACTGAGCCGGAAACCCTACGATGCCCCGACATAAAGTTATAATAATAGAATAGCGTTTAAAATGTTTCTAATCTCCGTCCCTTGTCTTCTTATTCCCCTTCTCGTCTTGCATGCCATTTGTCTGGTTTGTTGTGTGACTATGTGAAAACCCACAGCCTTGCCCTTTTTATCCTTCTATTTATCATGCAAAAAAAAAAATTGAGAAAAAAAAAAGTCAAGGCAATAAAACTAATCTTTAAATGTGTTTTCACTCTTATTAGAGGTTTGGACTTACATGTATGCATTTAGGAATATGAATGTACAGATTTGCAGGGTTTACTTTTAATTTATTTTACTATGACGACACATCGATAAACAATGAGCTTTCAGTGTGTACTATGGATATCAGGACACTCTTACTGACCAGAAAGGAAATAGTTTAATTGATTAACTGAGTGTGTGTAAGTTATTTTTGAATGTTATTATTAGAATCATTAAAATAAAGAAAGAGTTGAGAACAAATCTGATTTAATGTGATGGGAATGACACTGCTCTGATGACCACATGTGAACATGCACATACAGCTTGAAGGGAATAATGTTTGGTGACTGTTTTAGTCACAGGGCAAAACTGAACAGCGTTTTGATCAGGTGACGCCGCAAGTGAAAACCGAGTGACATGAGCAATAAAGGTTTATCAAATGTTTCTGCTTGAGATTCAATAAAAACCTCATTCACGTACGTTCATCGACATGTGTTTCATTTCTTCTTTGACTGGGATATTTGGGAATATCAGAATATTAAAGATTAAACTGTGTTCAAGAAGCCAGTTGTTGAATCCACTGTGGTTTTTCTTTCTTTTGTTCTGCTTTTTTAACAGTTATAGCACATATGAGTATTTACTGGAGTGAGTGACTCTAAAAAGGCAAAACTAACCTGGTAAATACCAAGAAAGCACGTCATTTCTATGGAAAATTAATCGAGAAAAAAAGCAAAACACTAGCTTTCATTGTTTTTAAGTTTTTGTTTGTATGAAGTTGTCAATTTGCGTGGTTTTTTTTATGTTTTACAGATAATTTTATATATTTTGTGTCGCAATTACTGCTGTGTTATAGTGAGCAGAGACGACAGTTTACTTCAATTCAATTGCGGGGATTTATGAACAACAACGATTGACGTTGCATCTTTAGCTACACCGCCATATTTGCTAACGGCGGTTAGCTGAAAACTAACGGCAACGCAATAAGTGATTTTCTATTGCTCTACTTTTTTAAATATATACAAAAAATAAAAAGTAAAAATTATATATAAAAATGTATAAATATAAACATGGTTATAGACTTACGCTTTAAAGGGTCACAGAAGAACATCCAATGTTTGGGTCAATGTTGTGAATCGTCGAAACGGATCTATTGTAATTGCTACATTTCGCCAGCAAGTGCCGCTGTCGCTCTCAGTAAAACTCCCATCACCCTTCTTGGTCGAACAGCCTATCAAAAGTGGCGTATGATTAACAGAAGACGAAAACCAAACAACAACAGAAAGGCTATTACTCTTCTTTTTTCAATATATACAAATAAATATCGATATATGGTTATAAAGGTACGCAGGAAAGGGTCACAGAGGAACCTCCAACTGTCAATGAAGTGAATCGTCGAAACTGATCTGTTGTAATTGCTACATTTGGCCAGCGAGTGTCGCTGTCGCTCAGTAAAACAATTTAAATGCCGTACAGGGAGATTAATTTTTCCCCGTCGTCGAACGGCCGAAACAACTCCGTGTACAAAAGAGGAGAGAAAAGACGCAAATACAGCAGCTTTCCACAATTCAATCTCGTGTTTAATGTCTAACAAATGTTTACACCCAATATAAATATTCAGTGAAACAAAGTCCACAGCACTTGTAAGAAAATAACAGAGTGATACTGGTAAAGGTGATGATACCTTCAAGTTTTTCAAGTCGTAAAGTCAGAAAGACAGGCAGACCAGTTACACCTTGAAGCATTTCACAAGTAACAGTGTACAGATTGTTCAGATTGTTCCGAATCCCGAACCACAACCCACTCAAAAAGGCACCGAGTGTTTCACAAAGACACCGAAGTTTATTTTCTGATCGCAAATGCTGACCCCGACGTGTGTTATCCACAGCTTTTATACTTGTAACATGAAGTGGGCTTCAAGGTGAGGACCCCGAAGGGCATCATGACAACAGTACAAACTAGTATTACAACACACAATTTTTAAGATCCAGTAGATAAAAATGAAACACAAAGATTCAAGGAACCAGACCTTTCGGAGAATTGAACAGATATCCTTCCGAATACATTGTTGAAACGTTGGGCTGCTGTTGTAGGCTAGCAATTTACGGTAATAATAACTTGGTTTTATATAGCACCTTTCAGGCACCTTATGTTACAAACTGATATTTTTCCTAAAATAACTAATGGCTAATATCACATTAAAGTGATTCCCCCAAAATCTATGTATTCCAAAACATCAGAATATACAAGTCTTGGAAGATATTTAGAATTTATTGACTGCATTGACTCAGTTTAACATAACTTACAAATTATTGTAGAGTTACTGCAAGTTTTCAACTAGCAATAGCAACTGTGGTAGCTTAGCACAACTGTAGTGCTGACTAGCTTAACTTGGTTTATGTGATTTCTGTGCTCGACCAACGAGCTCTGGCGCTAGCATGTGGAAACTTGCAAAATTGCAGCACATTTTTCTGGAGTGTTTTTAAATATTGATTTTTGCCACCATTGTATTGATAATGTACTTCTTTACGATAACGACTAAATATCGCAATATTTCGTGGTGTTGATATGTTGGCCCGCCACCACTGTGCAAAATACTTTTCTATCGAAATTTTTATTAAATTATATAATACTTGCTGGTAGTAGTCATTCTTAGCTGGCAGGGTTTTCCTGCAGGTAGTGCCATCTTAAGTAACAGACGCTGTACCAGTGTAAAGAGTAATTTAAATATTTAATCATTTACAGCATCGCGTTTTACACTAGTGGTGACACCGTCCAGCATTTGTGAAACCAGTCATTTGAATTGTATCATTACTGATAGTGAACTTCCCCCACAAATAAATACAATCTGTAGTAACAAACAGCATCTCACAGTAGCAAGGTTTACAATCCATATGGTGCTGAAAAATCTGTAGAGCTTAGCACATGAACTCACCGTGTCAGTGATATACTGTGTAATCTGAATAGGGAATTGTTTTTATGAAATAAAGAAAACGTATAAATGGGTGAATTGTACTTTATATAGTCTTAAAGTAAATAAATTCACCCCATAGTACAAGAGGACATAAAAACTGTCCGTAAAAGGATGGATTTCAGTCCATTCAGTGTGGAATCATGATTCTTAATGATACCGAAAAATTAAAAACAAACAGATTACAGGAGAAAAAAACAAAAAAAAAAAACCCAGATGCTACCGTCTAATCTTAGAGCCAAAGACCAAGGACGATCTCATAGGACACAAAATTACGACCAATCACATTTGCATGCAATGAGCAAAACCGAACAGAAGACAATACTACAGAGGCCAGTTAGCTTAAAACACCACTGGCTCAATTGTCAAACCAAAATAACATTTTAACAAAGCTTTGGACAAAAGTACATAAACAGAAGTAGACCCCTCCAATACTAATAAAAAAAAGTTTTAAAAAGTGTCTGTTTGACATCTGGATCCTGAGCAACAGAATAATTGACGTACCACAGAGCAATCTCAACTTTTTAAATCAGAGAAAGAGAAATGATCCCTTTGTGCCTATCGTATGTAAATGTGTTTAAAGCTTTGTAAAAATGTTTTTTTTTTAAAAATAGTAATTTTGTTTAGTAACTAATGAGTTGACACACATGACTCTAAGGCTCGAGGAAACTTACTGTATATTTACTACAAACACTCGAATCAAAGAATCTTCAGAGTTCTTCTTGAAACCTGAAACAAGAGTCTGACATCTCGGTCACGGACTCCTGGGTAAATCTCAGAGGCTGACAAAGGTTCCCACAGGACTAGTGGGACAGGGCAGGGACGGGAGGACAAAGGTTACCCTGGTTTTTACACATTCGTCCGACACTTGGGAAAGATGGGTCCTTCCTCAAGCCTTTTCTTTCTTACTGCAAAAGTAGAAATGAGACACAGTGACAAAAATGAGGAGGTGGGAAGTGGAATTTTAAACACAAGCACAGCACAGGTGTCTCGACGCGTGGGCCTCAAAGCAAAAAGAGTGAAAAGTTTTCCAGAAAAAGGCAACGTAGAGGTAGAAAAGTCACACTCGTTCTTTGTGTCTGCAGAGAAAAGTTTGTTCAAAGCCAGCCGTCGGATAGGAAAGAAACAAGAAAGAACTGGATAAACCTACTGTGGGAAATCCCTGACGTCAGCATTGAATAATGTTTTTTTTTTTTCAATTTAAATCCGCAGGTGGCCCTGTCTGCACTTTCACATATCTGCTGAGTTAATAAGTGCAGTGAAACCAGATTATTTTTCAAACAGAACAGAGAAAAATAGAAAAATGTTGTGAAACGATGAAAGTTTTTAACCCGATTTTTAGTAATCAAACGATCTACAACGTTTGTTGTTATGACACGTCGGGGTACTTGATAAAACCAAGCTCTTTCCTGCAGTGTGCATGATTGTTATGTAACTTGTTATGTACACATTGCTGGAAAATCAAAGGGACGACTGAGTATTAAAGCATTGATAAGCTACGAGTACCATTGTATCAGTAAAATATCAAAGACACAAAGGGCTACGAGAGTAACATACCGTATTTTCACGACTATAAGGCGCACATGAAAGTCTTCAATTTTCTTCAAAATGTGCGGCGCCCCCTATAGTGCAGTGCGCCCTGTGTGTGTTGTTGTAAGGCGGACGTAGTAGAGGACACCATGAGAACATTAAAGGGAGAAGTGTGGGCGGGGACTGTATATAAAACCACGCCCTATGATCAGGTGCCTTATGCGTGTGTTAAATATAGTAATGGCACAAAACTGAGACTGAACCTTTTAGTCTGATCGATATTTTGAAAATGTAAACAGACTGAATTTTTGTTTATCATAAATGTAAAAACCCTTGGTCTGTGACTAGGCAATAAAAAAAAAACAACAATCCCTGGGGACCTTAGAATAAAGTCTAACACTGAGCTTCTTTATTTGGTCTTAGGACAGTGTCGTCCAGAAGAGGAATAGAAACTGAGTGATGCAAAAGGAGCAACAAAAACTCAAGAGCAGAATGGCAGGATGTGGCAGCAGTTCTGAAAGAATCAAGAGATTCTGGCACAGGAAAAGTTGACAGAGAGTCAAGTCAAAGGAGATTTTTTTTAATTCTTTACTTAGATTTGGACTTGAACTTTTTTCCGAAGGCCCGCTCCAGCTCAGGAACAGAGAGAGTGAGGGTGAAGGAGCCGTCTGACTCTGACCTGACGACTCGGGCTTAAAAAAGACGTAGGTGGTGAAACTACAACACCGCACTGCACAACTGAAGGCTTTTAACGTGATAAACAACAACGAGAGAAATGACGTGGACACACAAACTCTCTCTCTCCCTCATTTGGTTACTCTCTTTATCCCAGTGCGGGAAACATGTTCTCAACTACAGCTTTTCTCATGAACTGGTCTTTTCCTGAAGGTGATGTCATAACTGAAGCAGGCCCTGTTTTGATTGGCTGCAGCCTTTGTGTAGCTGATATCACCAGGCTTTGTTTTTAGACTCTGATTAAAGTACAGATCCAGTAGTTAGAGTAATGAACCAGTGTTAGTCTCACAAGTCGCTGCCAAAGTCAATACTTCTTCCAGGGAATTTCGTGCGAAGGATGAGATTTAGGGGTCTGTCATATATGGTAACATTTTATAAAGTTACATCAGCATGTGAACGGGACACAGCTTCAAATTAAACCAGTTTGATTATCACAATATTTCTCCAATATATTACCAGGAACCTGAAAAATATGAACAGGAACCTAAAAAACACGGCGTGTGCAGCCTCTAGGGGTCAGTATTGCTTAACTTTTGAGATTCCATTGCTCTATTAAGCAACAAAAAAAATACTCCCCTGGTTATGATAACATTATGCTACTACTATACCAGTGGCCGGATGATTGCAGTGGTGGAACGTCAGGGCCAGCAAAGCCTTCTCTGCTGGCCTAAACATACTTAAAAAAACATAATTATTCATAAATATTTAAAAATTACATTGTGTTATTTATTTTTATAATTATAAAAGGTTTTTAGTTTTTGAATTTTAAAAAGTTGGATAAAAACTTTTCATCCAATGGCATTTCATCTAGCTAGTGATGTCAGTTTCCATGAAATCTGCCAGAGCCTTCAGAATCAAATGTGAAGGCTCTGCCCACTGTTTACAGCAATCAGGCCAATCATATCGCAAGATTACGACCTCAGGGCCTTCTAGCTGGCCCTACGCAGAAGGCAACACTTATGTGTTTTAGATTGGATATGGTCTCCCGCAAGTCTTGTTTGATTTTTTGGCGTATTAATTTGACTTCACAAAACTATAACAGTTAACGCTGTATGTGTGTGTCAGCCCACCTAGGTCGTTGTTGTTCATCATGGCGTTGGAGCCACGCAGGCGTGGGCCCTGCTGGGTGAAATGATACCCAAACTTCAGCAGTGTGGTGTTCTTCTCCAACATGCTAGCGATCTCCATCTCCACCTTGTTGCCCAACGGTTGGCTCTGAATGGGAGGGAAATTAGAAAATTATTTTGGAGATTAGATATCTGTACAATGCTGAATTCTACTTCATTAATCAGTCAGACAATTAGAGTCTTTTACCTGATTGTCGATCTTCAGCTCCTGTAACGTAGTGTTGTTTTGCAGCGACTCTAGAAGAGCCAGGATCCCTGTCCCTGTGATGAAGTTGGACTCGACATTGAGGCTCTTCAGTGATGTGTTTACCTTTAACATATCTGCCATGGCCTAGAAAAAAAACCATAACACTCAGTGATGTTCAAATCTGTTCAGTTTGTCCTAAATCTTTCACTGAAATGTAAGATTTTGAAGCCCACTTACAAATGCTACAGGATCGTTACTTCTGGTTCCTACGATACTGAACCGTTCCACTACAGTGTTTGTCATTAGAGCCTCAGCGTAGGCCTTCAAAGTGGGAATGGGAATATTCTGTAAACAGAAACACAAACAACACCAAAAAGTCGAATTATTCTTATTCTTCCAACTAAATCCAAAGCTGTGTTTCTCTATTAAGGTTTAAATTAAAGGCTAATAATAGCAACGTCTCACCCTGATATTGTTGAGATTGACTTCCACAAGGTCAGGATCATTCCCCTGTAATCTCAGCAGGGTGTCTTCTACGTCAGTGGAGTTGGGCTCTTCGTCAGGCACTGGCTTGTACTGGGTGCACTGGATCACACCTGAGAAACAGCAGAACAGAGGAACACTCATTGGAACATTTAGATTCTCTGTAATGGCACAGAGTCTGTCTGCAGAGCTGTTCAAAAAGAACTGAGATTTATTTATTTTTTTATATATCAATTGATATTATTTTATATCAATTATGTCATATATATGTAAATTTTTTTATGACCATAGCTGGTTGAGAATTCAACTCAACAGTGTGTCTAAAATTTTAAATTTTATTTTAACATAATGAAACAGTTATTTTGCAAACAATATAAACATGCATCCAGATATATTTTGTTTTTATAGCATTAGTCAGACAATGACCAAATACTTTTTTATAGTGGAATTATTTGGTGTGCATCTGTTCCTTAGCAATTTTATCATCTCTTACCAACCATTATATACTATTAAATATACAGTGCATAGAAAAATAATCCCACAAAAATGCACTATGACTATGTTTTTTTTTCATTCCACAGATAAATACCTAATACCTAACATAAAATAATAATTATAGTAGAAAATATATATGATTGTATCTACTGTGGACCTGGTCATTAATCAAAATTAAATATTATGCTCATATTAAAGTAAAAAAACACTTTAAAGTCTTAACAAATGGTCCAGAAAAGTACAAAGCTGTGGTTTTATGTACTGTTAAGTCCTTGCTTGTTGACTATGGTGCTGCTGGCCAGAGCTTCGTAGTACTGCTGGTTACTCATCAAAGTGTGCATTCCCAGGATGGCTGAAGGAAAGACAGAAGAAGAAGTAAACAGGGGAATAACAACAGGGTCATATAAGGACAAAACATAGACTAAAGCTTTACGGGACACAGAAGTTGTCTGATCAAATCACCACTTCGGACGACCATGCAACAGGAACAGCAGGTTGACGGATAAACTCAGAGATTGGGAGGTCGTCAAACCCGACACCCAAATCTCAACAAACAAACACTGAAACAGCCTATGATTCAACTAGATTTTAATTGTAACTTAAAACAGAATAGACTAGACATGACGCGACACACATAAGAGCACAAAGAAAATAATAAAAAAAAAATCAAGCCAGTCTTCCAAACAGGTCCTGTGTCTGTCAGATCATTGTTTCCCAAAGACTGGGTCGTGATGGATCGCACGACAGCCTAAAAACCTTCGTATTCCAGAATGCGTACAACTGTCAGGAGCCACGGTCCTAATAAATGAATATGTTTTTATGCCTTTATGTCTGTGGCACTTTTTACTTTCCGTCCCAGGGATGGAAAGTAATTAAAAATAAAATTGTATGATTATTATTACAATTATTTACTTTGGTTCTTGCATTATTATGTTTCTTAGGGGTTCAATTACTGTGTTTTGTTGTTTAAAACTTGAGTTATAATCATTTATTTATGTTGAATAACGGCCAATCTTTTACAAATAATGTCCATTGACTTGGGTGATTAGGGTGACATTAAATATATAGGTCTGCAGAAAAAAAAAGGGAAGACTGCTGGTAACCAAGGAGATCAGCTGTGACAGGACGAGACAACTACTAAAATCCAGAGAACACATGTCATAGGTAGGACTGAGACCATTGAGAACTTTTACTGTAGGTGTAACTAATAACAAAAGTCACAACGATGTATTATGTACATTATTTTAATTTTTTTAATAAAAATAATGTACATAATACATCTGTACAAGTGACCAACATGCTGTTACGTCTTCAAATCATACCATGCAGACACTAGTGCAGACTAGATACCCCAGATGGTGTTCAACTAGACAACAGAGGTGTCCAGCAGGGGTGGAGAAGGTGGAGGAGATGAAGGGATGGATGAAAAGAAGTAGGGGAAGGTTGGAAGTGATGGTGAAAGGGATGCTAGAGGGGATGAAGAAGAGTTAGACAGAGGAAAGGAAGCTGATTAAAGGCAGGAAAATAGGTTAACATTTTTGTAGCAGGTCATTAGTTTGTCTATTCAACAACAGAACTATTAAAAATTGAAATATTTATTAGGTTTGTGGAGGAGTTAGGTCTTGGAGATTAAACGTATTAATTAGGGGTGTGAAGATTTCTGGTCCAAAAAGCCCCGATTGGTAAAAATAAGGGGTGCGAAAGATTTTGGGGTGGATCACGGCACCAGTTGGAGAAACCAGGTCTAAGTACAAGGTTTCTTCCGATCCACGTCACAGCACCAAGAATTGAAGAATGTGGTCCAGGCGAAGAAGTGAATGAAGCCGTTGCCAAAACATAAAAGTTTGGTCCAAAAAAACAAAGTATAGAACGACTGGAGAAAGCAAAACTAAAGAACTTAACAACACTTGGTTATTAACTTTCTTTGGTAAAATGCTATTCTTCCTTCTCTATGGAAAACTTACAATTTTATACCTGTACGGGGGTGTATCACATGTGGAGTCCAATGGGAGTAAGGGGGTTGGGTCTTTGGTGACCAATCGTATAATTGCCAGTGTATCTATTGTTACCACTATGTGGCGCTGTTGGACAACATATTCTGGTGGGGGGAGGGGTTGGAGACCAGAGGTGTTGGTGAAAAGCCTCAGGGGGTTGCCTGAGGAATAGAGCAAATGGTATTGTTGGTGGGTATTGTCTTGGGGAAGGTGAAGGTGAGTCATGTGTATTGTTGGAAACAGAAACGGTTGTCTTAGGAAAGGAAGACGGAAGGAGACAGGAAAGGTAGAGGTGTGAAAGAATTGTTGGAAACAGCAGGGGAAGAGGAGCCAGGTCTTCGCAGACGATGGACATGTGGTATTGTTGTAGTTGTCTGGGGTGAAAGCAACGGGTCTTTGAAATGTATGTGCTGCCAACTGTGGGTTATCAATGTGGGATCCACAAATCCTGAAGTGAAAAAACCACTGAAATCCAATAGGGTGTGACGATTCACTCACATAGCGATCCGATTCATATCTTGATTCACAGGCTACAATCCGATTCAGGAAAGATTCATAATAAATATTAAACAAACGATCCAGTACGATCCGATTCGGTTCAGTTAGATCCAAAACGATTAATTTGCACACCCCTAGTAAAAATGCAGTAAAACGATCCGATGGTTCAGATTTTTGTCCGTGGATCGGTTTCCTGCTCCAGGGCCCCGCCCACAAATAGACGTTTTTCGACATAGACGCAACATTGGCTGCTTTCTCCCTCCTCCCACTAGTTGAGTTGCAATTTTTTATTGAATTGAACTGAATCAGATCAAACTGGATCGATCTTTTAATATTTTTATGAATTGTTCCTGAATTGGATCGTAGCCTGTGAATCGAGATTTGAATCGGATCGTTATGTGAGTGACAGATTCACACCCTGAGTGGATAAAAAGGGTAAAAGGAGAAGAGGTTATTGACCCAGGTGTGTGAAATGAGTATTTGTGTTATACCTGCAATATCACACAGTTCAGCATCAGATGCACTCGCTAAGGCCTCCTCCAGCTCTGGCTCCAGGGTCACACTCTCCATGATGGGGTCCACCATTTTTTTAGGTATGAAGGCTTTGCCTGTGAAAGGACACAGATGGTTGGATTGGAGACAAGAATAACTGACATTGTGCAAAAGAGAAAATGAATTCATGCACAAAAAAAAAAAATACACTTCCAGATGGACAGTGAGTTGTTAGTTTTCTGCCAAAAAATATTTACAATATTGTTGTAACATGGATAAGTGTTGACACCAGCAGTGGCTGCAGTTCAGTATGAACCATTACATATTGTTTGGCTTCTCACACAGTATCTGGGTCATCTGAATATAAAGAGTCAACACTCAGTCCAATATCTGACCTCTTTTCTCTCCCGTGAAGGGAACCAGGTCTTCTCTGTCAGGATGTTCTTTGGCTTGTTTCTCCAGATGAGCCAGAAGGTTATCTCTCTGAAACGTTCCTGTTGGAGCTTTCTTAGTTTGGTCCTTTTGTCGCAGCCCAGCAGGCAATAATGCATTCTAAACAATGGGGAGAGTGATATAAAAAAGCTCTTAAGAAGCTGTGAGTGTAAAACAGAAGCGTAAAATGCCCTTAAATAACAAACAGGAAATTAAAAATTTTAATTATATTAAGTAGCCCCAGAGTTTAAGACGCAAGTCCTACCAAAAGACGAAAAAATGTGCGACTTATACTGGTATAAGTGACCGTAACTGGTTGCAAATTCTGTTCTATAACTCAACAGCGTGTCTTATTTAAATTGTACTTTACCATACTGAAAAAATTTTGCTATTAGCAGTTATTTTGCAAACAATATAAAAATGCATCCGGATAAAACAGCATGGAATTTAGTCCAATATGATAAGTCTTACACATGTTACTACAGTTTATTATCATGAATTTATGTCACTAATATTGTTTATAGTGGTGAAATAAAACCATTTTTACTCTATAAAGTCAAGAAACTCTGCAGCAATGACATTATAAAAATGCTCTGTAAGCTCCGGTGGGCCATACAAAGTGACATGGCGGGCCACATTTGGTCCCCGGGCCTTGAGTTTGACATGTATGCTGTAGATATTACCTAATATCATAATATAGAACAAAAAAAAATCACTAATTTGACTTGAGCAAACTTTGGGAACCATAATAAAGGGTATAAATCCCCCCAAAAACACAATTTATAGACAGTGAACACAGCACAATCCATTGTAGTTCATATAAACATGTGTGACAAGATGTTCACATGTGAAATGAGTTTAAAAAGACTGTGATAAAATGTAAACCTTGGAGTCCAATCTTCAAATGATGTGTAAAGAACCAGACCAATGAGAACAAAGAGATATAAACATGGCAGGACAGAGCTTTAGTGCTTTGGTTATTTTTAACCCATATCAACACTGCATGCTGAGTTCTACGAAGTGTCACTAATAGTTTCTTATCTTATGTGTCTCCTGAGTGGTCAAAGAACCTCTCCCTTCTGGAGTCCGTCACTTTGACTCCCCTCTACTCTCACCCTTCTTTAATCTGTCTTCAGTTTCTGCTGTAACTAAGAAAGTTGAATACTGGGAGATAAAAATATGGAAAAAAAAAAAAAAATCGGCAGATAGATGTATGGAATTGATCCCAAATGTCCCACAATATCCTTGTACGGACCACAGGGAGACAAAACAGCAAACAGGATTGTTACAGGAAATTAAAGGTGTCTTCATGACGCAATACAGTGTGTGCTGCAACAGTGTGTCCTGGACATATAAATAACAACTGGACAGTCAGAGAGCAGCTGCCAGACATTGCGTTTTGCCAGGGTCTGACTGGAAACGATGTGGGAAAACCCTCGAACGTTGGACAATAAATCAACGCAACAAGGACACTGTACAGGCACGGCGGAGACAAATGAACTCTCCGTGTCTCTCAGAGGTTCTTACGGTCTTCCCTTTGGCATTAGGGGCAAACCCAGTCTCTTTATAAACACCTGAATCAGTCAGTTATCAACAACTACTACAGCTGCTGTCACTGTTTGGACTAAGAACGTGTCTCTGACGTTTTAAATGTACCAAAAAAGACAGAAACATATTTTAAAGTCAATAGTAGCAACAAACAGAAGTTAGAAACAGCGTAGCCCTGTACTAGTTAGACCAGACCTGGGCAAACTGTGGCCAAGGTACCAGATGGTATTTGTTTAGCTTTTTAAACCTAAAACTTGACTGAATTTTTACCTGATAAATATTATCTTAAAATTTCCCCGAAAGATTGCATGACTTTTACACATCCTTTATCTTATCTTAGTTCCTGACCTGGTCACTTAAGATTTTCTGTCACTTACTGGTTTGAAATGATCAAGAGTAAAAATAAAACCATAAGCCCAGTAACTTGACTCACATGACTGACATCCAACTAAACGAATCCCTCAGGAATTCCCGTTGGGGAATCAAGTATTGATTAATTCTTATGGGTATAAAACAGGGGGTCGGCCCAAAAAAAGTCTGGAGCAGCAACACAGCCTCTCAGCATATTAGCCATATAACTTATTATTAAAATACTAGCATTAAAGAATAAATGTTAATTTTCCCTGCAGCTCATCCTGGAGAAAATGATTCACCACGTGACCACACTGCTGTAAAATATTTGCTGTTTCAAGTTTAACTTCCATTAAAATATTAATGTTTTATGTTTTGTTGCCTTGATTAAATCATAGAAATACAAGCAATAGATATACAGATTTTTCTGTGTCATTTTTTAAAATTTATTTAAAATTATTAAAATGAATCAAACTAACATGTTTTCATATTTGATTAAAATTTTCACTCCACTTTGATGCCATTTTAGTCCTTTTTCTATTTTTACACGTTTTTGAAAAAAAGAAAAAAGATCCGGAGAGCCACTAGGGGGGTGCTAAAGAGTCGCAGGTTGCCGACCCTTGGTATAAAATAATCTTTAAGGTCCAAAAATCCTCCCACTGAATAACAGCAGTCACACACTGCCCATTAACTGTTCACCAAGATAGAACTACTTGTAATTTCCCTGCAAAGCCACTATTTACATTATAGCCATTTGCACTTGTGAAGTTCAAAAGTACACACGCATTATACTGTGCAATAAATATCACCAGGGAAAAATTCCATGTACTACTCCATAGTACGTTCACTAAGGCACAGAACGTGGCTTTCGCTCCTTCGACCCCCATTTGTAACAGTGACAACAACACAGCGACAGCAGCAGCTTCTTGTGGCCACTATATTATAAACTTACATCAGGATCCAGCTCCTCTAACTCATCCTCTAATCGCTGCAGCTCTTCCTCTGACAGTTTGTTCAGCAGCTCGTCCTCATCTATGTCCCTGTACTTGTCCATCTCCTTCTTCAGCACGGACATGATGAACACCTGGAAAAGCACAAAGAGGAATAAAGAATATAACTAAAAATGCAAAATACATGAAAAAAAAATATTTCATATAAATGCATGATACCCATAAAATATACATTTAAAATATATAATATTAAAAATTCAGGGTATGTGAACCTGCTTTGGATGAAGGCAGAGGTGTACAGATTTACAGAACAGACAAAGATTTAAGTAAACTATACATAAAGCCTCAAGGCTTAAGTTAGAAAATATTACAATTAAACATATTTAAGGATAAATAATCAGGATTCAAGCCACAACAAGACTTGTTTTCTGCAAAACCTTGAAAGAAGAAATTAAAGAGATTTGAAGAGAAAGTTTTTCCTCACCTCGGTCACTCGATATCTGAGAAGAAGTATAAGAAAATGTCACGATAGAACGTTTGGGGAAGGGTGACTTTTACCTGTTGGTTTGAAAACACAAATAGCAACAGGTTAGAAAATCAGGAAAAAGAAAGACTTCGACATTATCCTTCTACTCACTTCATCAACCTCAAAGAAGCAGCAGTGGAACAGATGATTTTCTGGTTTAGGATCTGAGAGAAAGAGAAAGAAAAGGAAGCTGTTGATTATTCACAGAATATAATGAAGACACATGACAAAATAAATTAACAAAACCTGAGTGGTTGTCAATAACAGAGATCTTCAAACACTGTGTTGGGATTAAAATTGTCATTTTATCATTAAAAAAAAACCAAACACTGTTAGTGGGTAATTTTTCCCCTCAGTTTTCCTGAAGAGGTTTACATCTTAAAAATCCCACACTGTTCAACTTTAGGCCACGCCCCTCAGTTTTACAATATCATAACCAAAATGATTGATCCAATGGAGTCCATGCTGTTATGGTATGGAAACTCAATAAACTCATTGACCGACCTAATGCATTTGAAAAACGCTTTGTACATATGCATGCCAGAGACTGAATAGTGTTCTATAAACATACTCATGTATGTACTGTATGTATGTACTGTACTGTATTCTACTCTACACTATACTAGAAAACGCAGTAATTCATTCAAAAACCTGACCATGATATGAGACCAAAAAGTGGAGGAAAATTATTTTGAAACAGTACTGGGGTAAATGACCAGTTTGGTTACGTTAACCTCCCCAGGACACCCTTGGGCAAACTAAGGCCCGCGGGCCAGATGCAGCCCGTTTGGCGATTTAATCCGGCCCGCCCAACTTGTCTAAATTATACTTTTAATTTATAGCTTCGTTATCCCTCTGCCTGCAAAGCCAGCATTTCACTAAAGAGGCTCAAAGCAATTGAGCATTTTAGCCTTTATTCAATCCTTTACTCATCATTTATCTTAGATTACGTTATTACTCAATCTCTCTGGTCCTGACCTGGACCGTGACTCAAATCTTAGTACCACCTGTGTCCCGCGAGTCAAAACAATAGCCCAGGCCTGGTCAAGGATGTAGTTCTTATGTTCTGTTTTCACTACAGCTTATTACAAGACAAGTTTCCACCACCAGAGAAAAAGAGCTGGGCCAACGTCCAACAAACGCTGCACAACTGCCAGAGGACACTGTAACCTGTGCTGATAATATCAAACAGCTCCGGGTCCACGCTGTCCAACTTCATTAGAGGACATTCACAGGGCAAACAGAATAGGAACCAGAGGACTAAACTACAGCACGTGTGATGTTATCAACAAGTGACTTAGACCTTAACTAAGACTGTTTACTCCCGGGTCATTTACTAGACCTTCTCCCTCTTTGAGTCCAAAACTGTACAAAGAAAATAAACAAGAAAAATATACAATTGACATATTATTCAAAACTCCCTTAAATCCTATGTCAAACCCTGTAAAAATCAGTAAATTTGACGTGCTTTGTTTTCATTTTACAGACATTTTTCAACTTTTTAGCCAACATATACAGTACACACAACTATAGCCAGAAAATTCCTACAGCCATTAAAGTGACCCATAAACCCTAGTGACAGCAGAGCAGTTGACTTCCTGCTCAGTGTCTTCAGACAGCTTTCTGAAGTGCACAAGGCCTCACATTAAAAGGCTACAGTTTGGCAACTTACAGATATACGTACTGTCACCTCTAAGCTGAGGCCAAAGTGAAGGAACACACTGGATGACGAGGCTAATATACAGATATATATAATATGTGCACTTTAGCATGGAGTCGTCTTTGAATCATCGAGAAATGTTGGTGCTTATCACAATCTTAAAGGCAAATTACAGAGTTTTACATGTGATACTTGTTAGCTGTACAGACCCACTGTGTCATAGCGACACCTGCTTTCAAAATGGCACAACAGCAAACAGCTGAGGGGCAACTGTTGTCAACGGCAGCCACATGTCACAATGCAGAGGGGGTGGGAGGGTACAAGCTACGGACTTGAGGGTATATCGCAGCGAGTCTCACAATGGTGTTCTAAAATAACATGAGGCGTTCGCAGGAGTCTGTTTACATTCTGTTCTTTTTTGGGGGAAAATTCAATGTCAGTCATTTAATCACTTTTACTGTCAAATGAGTGCTAACGAACGAGGCGGCGATAAGAGATGGGTCTCTCTGAAGGACGCCATGTTGGATCATCACATTTTAAGAATATTGTTCTGCTTCTTTAGGCATAAGCAATCTAACTGCATTTCAAACAAATATTAACTCATATAAACTGAAAAAAACCCTGCAATTTTATTGTTTCTCATAATATTGTCTTCCATTTCATGGCACATTTTGCAAATCAAAATTTTGTACTTTATTTACTGGCGATTCCACATCTAAAAATACATGTACTCATTTTATTTAATAAAAATAGTATTAAGGATTTATAATTAATACAATATATATAATTAATATAATTTTAGCCCTGTCAGAGGGCTCCCCTGGCGGCCGTTGGATCTGCCTGAGGTTTCTTCCTATAAGGGAGTTTTTCCTCACCCCCGTTGCCCCCAAGGGACATCCATGCACCATGGGTCCACTATACACCTTGACTTTTTTACTTTTGATCAGTCCTCCATCTTTGTTCTCATGCTGTAAATGTTCCTTGTTCAAGCACAATGGACTATTTGCTCATATGGACTGTGCTCTATAAATTAAGAAACTTAAATTTAAGGAATAAATATGTCCCTAAATTCCCCTTTGGGGATCAATAAAGTATGAATTTAAAAAAATGTCTTTTGACTAATAATCAATGAATCATCATTTAATTTTAATAGTGTCACCAAGCAGTGCTGAAGACCTAAAGTCTGGTCATTAGTGCATACTACAGAGATTAAAGCATCAGGATTCCTTTGATAACTTATTTTGTTACTTTTTTTAAGACTTTCCTCTGTTTAATTCTGAAGATTTAAATGACAAAAGACTTCGGATGACAATCAAAGGGTAAGAAGATGTTCTGTGCTATCTTATGATGGCAGAACATGTAGCGCAGAAGTAGTGATTTTTTTTTCCAGAGATTTTTGCTAAAACAAACAAGCCTGTCTGTAATTTGCTTTGCCAATTAGATTTACTTGTGTTGAAGTTGTACTTCATATCAATGAATGAAGTTCTCAAACTATGCAGTGCTTATTTTTTAGTCATGTTAAGTCATTATATAAGGAAGAAAAATATTCTTGACCCCACAATCTCTTCCTTTATACAAATATTGTGACCCAGACACCACTAGTCACAGCTGACAAATGTTTATGTTTTAAACATATATGACATGTTATTTAAGCTGCACGTGGATAGGATTTTAACCTTCGACTACTGTCTGATATTAAATTGAAATTAATAATTAAATCAGTAAATTCCGAAATGCAAGGTACACAATGTAGGTCATATGTATAAGGGGGTTCAGAAACAGCAGTATAAAGATGTTAATAAATAACATAATGAGCTTAACTCATTATCTACATTTAAGTTCCACCCCCAGACAAAAATTAAAAACATTAAAACGGTATTTCTACTATTAAGTGTGTGACCATAGTGGTGTGAGAAGACATAATCGTGCAGTTTGATTTTTTGCGTTTATTTCCGTACCTCCTCCAGCGCTATTTATAGCCGGACGTCCCGCTGGGTGACAGCAGCGAATATTTTGACCAGATATGGTTTCCTTCAGAGCCGCTGCGGTCGTACTGAGAGCTCCGCTCCGCTGCAAGTCCACTGCCCCGGGGAAATCCTGCGACCACCGCGCTACAGTGAAGTCTCCATGAGCTGCAGATGATTCTCGGTTCAGCTGATTTCAGCCTTTTCTCCGCTCTTTGCACTCACGTCCCTGCTCAAACTTTCGGCCGGTTAGTGCAGCCTATATCCCAACTCCCGCAAAGGGCAGAGTAAACTTGTGGGGAGGAGATTCACTTCATCCTCTCCCCTCTCCTCTCCTCCTTCCCCTCCTCTCCAACACACGGCTGCCCTGTCAATCCAATGATGTCACGATGGAGTCCTTTGTCACAGACCTTTGTTTCAACACGGACCCATTTCATAGAGGACGTTTTTCGTGGCGGCAAAATGACGGTGCCGCTTCGATTTTTAGCTTATATATACTGGAAGTTAAAACAATTTATAATGAATATTAATAAATTTAAGATGAGTGACATAATTTCTAATTAACAACAAACTCTTAACATTTTCGGCAAAAGCCTTTACTTCGTGACGTGAGCAACACAGGCGCCATCTTTACTTACGCTGTTCGGCTACGCAGGCACGTATAACGTGCTGAGTTTAAAAATGTTGCAATGGCGGCAAAACGACGGCGTCGCCTCGATTTCTAGCTTACAAATACTGTTTATATTTTGAGAATTAGAAAATTTGATATTGAATATTAGACATTTTTTCGCTCATCTACTTAATTTTATTAATTATCAACAACCTACTACCCTTTTTTCGGCAAAAGCTTTTACTTTGTGACGTAATCAATACAAGCGCTATCTTTACTTACGCGGTTTGGCACATATAATGTATTGCGTTTAATGTTTTTATTTGGCGTGACCGCGAAATAACGAAAGTTCGACGTCATCATTTCGCGTGCTGACGAAATCAGTGCGTCTCAATATATTTACTTTTTCGTTCGTTCATTGTTTCAATATCATGTTTTTTATATACATATGTATTTTTTGAAACACTGTACTTTGACTAGCATTTATAGATTGCGTCAGACGCTAGTTAGGCATCAAACAACTTGTTTTAAACCATCAGAACTTTTGAATAAGGTTGATTAACAGTAAAAATATTGGGAAAAAAATTACAAAAAGTGATGAAATTTGAACTTTGTAACCCCCACCCTGTTTATCGAAATTAAGTGTTCACATGTTTATTCTTTTTTTTTACTGTGAAACATTTGAAAGGTATGTTATTTAAAGGAAAAGAAAAACCAAACCAAACCTTGTGCTATGGAGCCACACACAGGTGCAAGCATAGAAAAGGAAAACACTTAAATGAAGGTGCAAACAAAACAAACATCACTTCAAATAACCATGAACAGGTGGAACAAAAGGTGTCACCGCTTGTGTTGACGAAGGTTTTTTTTCTTCTTTAAAAATGATTCAATGCTTATTTCTTCTGAGTTGAGATCGACTCACAGTTCTCGACTCACAACACTTAGTTCATCTGTTGACTTGAGAAAAATGTCCTGGGAAGCAATGTCAGCCATGAGAGTGTGAATCCAAAGATCTCTGTCCTCCTGGGTGGTGTCCACAAGATACACCGTCAGTCTGATCTCCCAAGGTTCTCCTTTACCTTCCACTGCAGGTGAAACACTCTCCACTTGGGCGACTAGAGCCCGTCTCTCCACATGATTTCTGAATAACATAACAGCTTCTTCTGACCACTGCTGCTGAGGAACACCTTCAAGAACAAAGAGGAGAATATAGTATATGCATGGACACGTACGTATGTCTGGATTAAGACAACACACGTTCAAGACTGAAGACATAATCTTAATGCAGTTACACCTGAATTATCTCAGTTAACGTTACCTGCCAGCCGAGTGGGAATGGCTTGGAATGGCAGCTGCCTGAACTCCTCCAACAGGGGATGGAGGAGATGTTTCTGGACCAGGTCATGTTTACCATTGTCAAGGTCATACACAGATACCAGACCATTAGGCAGAACCCCCTTGATCTGGACTCGCTGCCAGCTGGATGGAAATCACATGACAATCACATGAACGGTCAATGATCACACGGCAGCAACATCAACAACATCAGAGAAAACTGATCCGTTACTCGCTTCTTTTGTTTCTTCATAATTAATTTATGAATAAAAGGATGGAGTTGGACATTTCATGTACAGCTATAACCATCATCAAACAACAGTGAAGACTTTTTAAGCATAAATCACCTACTTCTTATCAATTCTGGCAGCACAAATATCTCCTTTCTGGATGTGCATGGTTGTGTTGGTGACCATTCGGTTATAATGGAGGATCATCTCCCCCAGCAACACTGTGAGCTTATGCAGGTCCTGCCAGGGTTGCAGTACAAAGTGACCAGGGTGACAAGCCACCGGAACAAAGACGTCAATATTTTGTCCGGGCTGAAAAGATGAGAATAAAGTAATTGTTACCACATATAGTTTTAAGGTACAATCATAATATTTAATTTAAACATTTGTTGAAGCCAATGTTCTCAATATTGTTACTACTGTGTAACAGACTTTAAAACCACACCTGGGGGAGAACAGGTGGAGGAGGTGTGGAAAGTATCTGCTTCACTTTGTCCATTGATGACTGTGTCAAAGCAGTGACAACAGGCTTTGGTGTCAAACTATTCTCGCCCTGGACTCTGGGTCCTGAAAACCCCCAAAACAAAACAGATATATAGCATTTTATAAAGCCTGAATTAAATAACTTACATCGTGGTGTAACAGCTCAATGACCTCACCTGTATCCACGGTGCCATTGCTGGGCAGTGGGAGGATCTGCCCCGAGTGTTTCTGCCACAGGTCAGACTGAGCCAGATGATGGTTGATGCTCTCACCCAGATCTTTGCCGTCAACATCGTAAAAAAGATACATGTGGACAAGTTGCTCCCCGTTTTTCTCCTCTAGTTTCGTGATCTAGCATTGGAAAAGATTATCGTTTATCAACCACTTATAGACAATATCAAACCAGAGACATATGTATGTTTTTTTTTTAATCACCTTCATTTTGCAGTCCTTAAAGCCCTGGACAGTGTTTTTCACCCACAAGACAGATTCTGGACACCAGTCTGGAACTTTAAGGTTTGCCAGTTGACATTTTATGGCCTAAAGAGTTAAAGGTATAAGAATATCAACATTTTAAAAGCAAAACAAAAGATTTTTTTTGATGCATTTATGAAAAACATTCAATCCAGTTACTGTTAGAGGCTGCAGGAAACTGTGCAGAACAATCCTTTGTCCTGCATTTGAAGAATTGAAAATATTACCGTCCACATTTACGTCAACCATGTCCTGGATTCAGTGAAAATATCTAACAGATTCAACAGTCTTACCATGTACCCCACATATAACACTGAAGCACTATTTAAATAAATGGTGACAATAAACAGAACAGCAGCTGACAAACACTCTGTCTGTTTTATTGGCATCTAAGTTTATAAGCAAAACAAAGTCAGGTTTAGTTAAGGAGAAGGTTTCACCCACAGAGAGAAACACTGATTTTAAACAAAGGTCTCTTTCTTCTATTAATATTTAAAAAAACAAAACCAAATGCTATAATTAACACTACATCATAGTCAGTCATGTCCTACTGTTCTTAGATGCAATTTCTATCAGAGCTGAAATTTTTTTTTCCATCTTTATGTTTAGCCATAATGTTTTCCTACACTCTGTTTGAAAGGTGGTAGCATATTTTTTATACATGTTAAACACATATACATATACATACATACATATACACACACACACACACACATACATATACACACACATATATATGCACATATACATATATACACATATATACATATATACACACACACACAAATATATATACACATATATATACACATATATACACACACACACAAATATATATACACATATATACACACACACACAAATATATATACACATATATACACACACACACAAATATATATACACATATATACACATATATGCATATACACATATATATACATATACACATATATATGCATATACACATATATATACATATACACATATATATGCATATACACATACATACATACATATATACATATACATACATACATATACATATATATATACATACATATACATATACATACATATACATACATATACATATACATATATATATACATACATATACATACATATATATATATATACATACATATACATACATAC
>JAFBJS010004059.1:47080-58231 GCA_016785265.1 Paraplagusia blochii | reverse complement strand
AGCTTTTTCCCCAAACCTTCCTGTCTGTGTTGTCCCTCTAATCACCTCATTCCTGATCCTGTCCATCCTTGTCTCTCCTAAAGAGAATCTCAGCATCTTTAACTCCTGCTCTCCCTCTTGTCTTCTACCTATTCCTAGTGTCTCTAGTCCATCCATCATGGCTGGTCTCACAACTGTCCTGTAAACCTTTCCCTTCACCTTAGCTGACTCTCTTTTATCACAAATCACTCCAGAGACCTTTCTCCAGTTGTCCCATTCTGCCTGTACTCTATTCTTCACAATTAGGCGTAGAAAAATACAGCACCCATGGGGTAGTATTTTTTAATAGGTGGGTGTGACATAGGTGTTTTTTTAATAAAAAAGGTTTTAATTATTATTTTTATCTTGTTTTGTTTAACCTGAGTAAAAATACTGCCATTGAATTTCTTCATCCTACAGCAGAAGTTTTATTCATTCATTCATTAATCTTCATCTAATTGTTCGTTGCTGGGTCACAGAGGCAGCTAGCACCACCCAAATCACACTGCACCATACTTTTAGCCTTACATGGGTTGGGTGGGTGCTCTGGTCAGAGCACCTCAGTGGCAACCTGGCAGCTGTTGGATCAAACCAGAAACCAGAAGTCTGCTTCCTTAACCACTAGGCCACTACCAGCAAAGTTTCCTATTTGGATAAGGTTAGCATCACATCAACATTGATTGCATCGACACAAAACCTTTTCTAGAGGTATAAGCAAATCTAAACATCTTATGAGTTGAGTGGACTGTCCTGTAGTTCTCCTAAAATATGACCTAAAGAAAACAGTCGCAGTTCGTTGAAATAAATATCCCCAAAAAAAAAAAAAAAAACATGTCATCCAAAGACAGATCCGTATTGTGACTTCTCCCACCGTGATGGTTTGCGGTGTGGTTCTCCAACAGCAACCTGTGTTCAGGTCAGACGTTGGCAGGGATTTCATATGTCAGACATTTCTGTAAAAGGTCACTCGGAGTGGGAACAGCATGGAGTGCAATGAGACACGGGCTCGAGGACGGAGTCGCTGATCGGACTGCAGTCTGAGCCCGACGCGGTTTGAGTGGAGCTCTGCGATCGCAACGCTGCTCCGTCACGCCGCCTGTGTGTCACACTCCCGGATCACATGTTGAATGTTAATGCGCCGATTAAGTGTCTGGTGTGTGTGTGTGGGTCTGCGTCCACGTGTGTGTGCGTGCCTGTGTTTATATTATCTCTGAACCCTCAAATGTTTTGTTGACCCATTTTTCCACTGCCTCGCTAATTATGTCATTAGCAGTGTGATTAATACAACAGCCGATTGTTGCTGTGCTGACAGAGGGCAGCGTCGGTCGGGATTACACGGTGGCAAAAACCACCTCCTCCTCCCCTGAGAAACAATCATACACTTCCATTATGTGTGTGTGTGTGTGTGTGTGTGTGTGTGTCATGCTGTAAACAATAAGCTGTTATCTCACTGCTCTCCACATGCGAGTCTTTGTAGCCTCATTCCTTTGGACTGCTCTAATGCAGCCAGTGTTTGATGTGAACCACAGTGGATGATGAGGTTCTTTTTGATTTATGAAGTGTATTTATTTAATATTTTCCTCCATTGTTGGGAACGATATTTCTACCATTTGTGAAGTGAAGTGCCTTTTCGCCTTGTTTCACCTCCCGAGGTGCACGCAGGTTTGTAGTCGTACTACAGCAGGGTGTAAATTAGGCAGGAGTGGAAGGGAAGAGAATTAAAAATGATGTTTGCAAATCTGAGAAAGATTCAAGGGGCAGTGTTGGCCTTTTGGCTAAGGAACTCGACCTCCGTCAGGAGGGTTTCAGGTTCAAAATCCATCATATGCCAGGTTACCACTGAGATAACTTCTCTAGTGTTACTTCAGTGTTCAACAACAGCTACCCACTGTCCATTTTGGTGGTAGGTTAAATGCAGAGGCAGATCATAATGACACAATGACAAGAACTCTATCTATCTATCTAGCTAGCTAGATAGCTATATATAGCTATATATATAGCTATCTATATATATATATATAGCTATCTAGTCTGCAGTACAGAGGGTTGATAACAAATATATATATATATATATATATATATATATATACACAGTATATAATATATATGTATGTATATACAGTCATGGAAAAAATGATTAGACCACCATTTCAAAGTCTGCTTCCACTTAATCTACATTAATCTGGACAAATATAATAACAACAAAAAAGGCTCATAATTAAGTTTAATTTCAGAGCTGATTTCTGGCCATTTTGCATGGTTTTATTGACAGTGACAAAAATCACTTATATATATATATATATACATATATATATATATACAGACATATATGTATATACATGTATGTATATACATATATACATATATGTATATACACATATATATGCATATATAAATAATTTCCATATATATATGGAAAAATTATTAGACCACTCTGCTGTTACATAGATAGATAGATAGATAGACAGACAGACAGACAGACAGACAGACAGACAGACAGACAGACAGACAGACAGACAGACAGACAGACAGACAGACAGATAGATAGACCACATTTCCTGTTGAGATTACACATGTTGTTTCGAACCAGTTGGATTTTGCTCATTTGGAAATGAAGTAAAGGTGTTAATTAAGATCTTTGCATTCATACCAAGACAAAGTTCTGCAGATGATGAATATGTTGCTTCCGTCAGTTTTTCTACTCCATCTATGCTGCCACCATTTGAACAGTAGTGCAATCTGATATTCTTACAAGTCAATATAAGTAAATGGATCAGCGTCGGCCTGGACAAGGTCATTTTACTTGTGTTTTTATTATAAGTTTTATTATGTGGTATTTTGACATTTTTGCTTCGACTGCATGGATAAAGTTTAGTGAAGGTTTCTCATATTTTTTGCCGCTGCTTTATATTCCTCATCCTGACCAACACTTTTTTTATGTTTGAAAGTATAAAAAAAAAGTGACTTAACTGCAGCTTTTCAACCTCTCACTTCACCCACATGATTGAATGTTACCCAATTGTATATATTTTGAATCTGGGAAGACAGTTTAAGACATGTCCAACTTACACTTCATCTGTCTCAACCTGGCGCGGTGCAACAATTAGTGAAACTCCATAATGTAACCCACCTGCCACGCAATGTAAAGCGCACAGGAAGATGCGAGGAGGAAGAGAAGCTGCACATGAAGTTTGCGTAGACGAGGGTTGGTCAGAGGTGGGTGGATGCAGAACAGCTCAGGCTTTGGCAGCTGGCCACCAACTCCAGCTAACTCTGTGTAATTATGCTTGGCAACCAACATCCCACAATAAATACTTCTTCTATGAAGCTATTACAATATTGACTGTTGCAGAGTAAAAAAAAAAAGCAATTAAAGTGGATCCTATTAATCTGACTGGTGTGAGGAAAAGGAAGTGATTGGCCAATTAGGGGGAATTTTATATGAGGTTAAAGTCAGTGGTGTTAGAGGCCTGTGTTTCTCACATTCTTTAAAATAAATAAAGATCTTATGGCAAACAAACAGAGTTTAACGGAGACCTGGAGATTCCATCTACAAATGCGCAATTGTTCCTTATCGCTACGATTATTTGCGCACTCCATTACATTTAGCTCATTAGGAAACGCGGACTGTTTGGAGTGTGCAAATCCATTTTTACCTAAAGTTTGCACGGTAGAAAACTAATTAAATTTACAGTTTAATGAAATCGGGTGGAGGGGGAGAAAGGAGAGGAAACATGGAGACTGTGCATAAAAATTGTTTTAATTAATCACGTGCACATGGATTCAGATGATAACTCTGAAAAAAGTTTGGAGTCTGATCTGCTTTTCTTCTGCAGCATTTAGTCGGCCTTTTGAATACAACCCTGTTTTCAATGTTACCACTCCTCTCAGAACTAGTCTTCCCACTGGGACCAGAACGTGGTACTAATGAGGCTTTAAGTTACCCCGTTGTAACACAATGGCTACAATATATTGTCTGACATTTTGCAATTTGTGGACTAACCTTTAGTCGGAGCTCGCCAAATTTCAATTTTTTTTTTTTCCACTGGTTGTTTTTCCAAGTTTTTGGGCAATCAACCAGTGATTAGTCTCCCTGGAGTGTTGATCTGTAACATTTTGGCTTAGATTTAAATTTGTGCGCTGAAACTCATCATTCATTAGTATGTATTTGTATTTTTATATTTTTTTATTTGCATTTATATGTATTTATTTATACAAATATGATAATTCATTTATATATTTTGTTTCTCTTTGTATTTCATATGTATTTGCCAATGAATATTTAAAGATTTCTCCAAACACATGAATAGATTTTCCTCATTTATTGTATTACTTAAAAAAATAGAAACATATTGGAGGAATTTTTTATAGCTTCAGATCAGGCAGTAAATCACTGTTGTTCAGTGAAAAGCTTTGATCTTGGTCTATGATTTTTTTTTTTTTTTTTAGAAATGCATAGAATGGAATTGGCTGTAGCATCTTTAAAGTAGCTCCGTGAGAATATGTGCACTTGTGGGCTTTGTGCGTGTCACCCAAGCGGCAGCGCGATGGGAAAAGGCCAGAGGTTCCGTGAACCCTGGAGAAAGGACAGGGCCAAAGCCGCGTCTTTGACCGTCCCTCTTCTCCCTCCTCCCTCTCCTCCTTCACCCTCTGCTGTCATGGGATGTCCCTGCGGGTGACAGTTTCCCTGGCAACACAATTCCGGTGGCGAGGCTGTATTGTTTCCACAAAAAAAAAAAAAAAAAAAAAAAAAAACCTTGTTGAAGGTAGAGAGGAGGGGGGACTGGGAGGATGAGGAGGTGGCAGGGCGCTCAAAGTGATATCGGTTGGAACAGGCACATCAGCCACACAGGCAAAGTAAACAACTTTCAGCCTTTACTTGCCGCTACACAGCTCTGTTTTTTTTTGCCCTTTCTCACTAATCAACACTAGACCCTGATTAAAACAGAAACACCAGTCGAATTAACTTCCATTTGCATATACATGCTGCGTAAAATCAGAGCTGATGCCAGAGTGTGAATTCGCTTTGACGTGGCCCATGTTAAATGTATCAAACACTCATGTCTAAGTAGCTGAACACTCTGATTTGCCGTAGTTACAAATCCATTTCCCGCTGTGTTACACAGACACTAAAGTGAAGGGAAATAAATAATTCAATTAATAAATAATAAAATAAAGAATATTCGGCTCTTTTTTTTTTTTTAAGGAGGGGGTCATTGGGGGGTGGTGGAGGGTCTTGATCTGATCTTGATCTCTGCTCCCTACAGAACCCGGTTATACTTTAAAACAACTCACCCCTGCTGCCTGTGCAAGTTTGTTTTCAAAGGTGGCTCTGTCATAGCGCCTCCTGCTGTTGTACACACCCTCCAGACTGCCAACCTATCAGAGGGGAAACAAACAGTTAATTGAGATGATATAAATGAAAATAAACAGATGCAACAAATACTTTTACTTTGCAGTGAATTAGAAAGTATTTCAACAAACTATTTCAAACTATTTCAAGTATTGCTCCACTGCGACAGATTTCTTGTCTTTCATTTTTATTGTTTATAGGAATTTACAAGACATTGGTAAGAGCAAAAAAAAAGTCTAGTAGTTGACATATGGACCAGTAGGTGGCAGTACTTCAACTCTGTGGGATAACTTATAACTCATTAGAACTCATTCTTGTTATAAAACTTGTTGTTTTTGTACCACTGTATGTTGTATATAAATGCACAGTGTCCTTGGAGGTGTACAGCACCAGCACTGTGTTCCTCAGGTCTCGTGTTCTCTGTGTGTGCGCCCCTGTCTCTTTTACCATGTGAAATCCACCCTCACCTAGTGTACTGTACCAGGAGTCGGCCACCGTACTGTTTGTACATGTAAGATCCTCGTGGGATATCGACGCTCTACATGGTGCAGAGCATCTCAACTGCAGTGCAGAGGGATTTCCTCAAAGTGAGACGATCAAAAAAATAATGGGAAATACAGTGATTTGACAAATGATTCTTCATTCCATCACTGGGGTTTATTAGTAAATGGGATAAACATGTAACATATACACTCTTAAATCTCCCACGTGCCCCTTTGGCTCGGGATGATTTCACCGTTTCCCCTCTGGCCATCTGTCTTGCGTGGGTTTTCTGCGAGAGGCGGGTTGAAATCAAATTACACACAGTTTATCTAACTTTATCCTGGGCTTTTCATTTCCAAGCCTTATAAAGTCAATGGTATTGACCGCCTGGGAGAGTTAGAACTAACTAAGTGAAATCTACTCCGCCGCAATTGTGAGCAAGGCCCACGTTGCGTGCGTGTTTGTGTGTGTACGCCTGTGTGTGTGTGTGTGTGTGTGTGTGTGTGTGGCGGGCTGATTCTATCTTACTTCACTTTCATTCTCTCTATTCTCTGTCCCTGAGGTGCATCAGGGCTGAGACTGCTGAGTAAATTGTCCCAAATTGAGTTCCTTCTCGCCGGAGATACAGGCCACATCCCGACCGTTTAGAGCAAAACACAGAGAGAGAAAGAGAGAGAAGAGAGGAGCAAGCGAGAGAAAGAGAGAGAGAGAGTAAACAATCACGGTGCACATCACTCGCTTGAAAATTCTCTCTAATTTCTCTCTGCTTTCCCTTTTTTTCAACCCACCCACCTTCCACTCCCTCCCTCCCTTCAGCTATTTTTTTTTCTGCTTCTCTTTTCTTCTGGCCAGCACTCTATTCCTCTGCTTCTCTCTCTTTATTTCACTCCTATGCGTCTTCCTTGTCTTCGACTGCTGTGATAGACATACATCAGGCTTTTCACTGCTCAACTTGGCTTTTTTTTTTTTCTTCTTTTCTTTTCACGAACAAAACTCCACCACTTTCTCCAACCTTATCTCGTCTCCTCACTCCCAGTCAACCAGTGCCAACAACATTTCTCTTCCTCGTCCATGTGCTTGTCTCCCCACGTTTCTATCCCCACTTTTCATTCCCACCTCCTCATGTCATGGTTCATGCCTGGCTGTACCTGGTGACACAGTGTCCATCAGTGTGGACCTCCTGGGTGGAAAAGTCTCGCTCTGACAATAATCACACAGTAAGTTTATAAAGCCAGCAGCCCGACTGAGCCGAGCTGAGCTGAACTGAGCACACGCGACTCCCCTGACACCAGCACACTCCATTTAACTCAGCAGGGGGGCTTCAGGCAGGCTGGGGCAGGGATGAAGCATGAGACAGGGATTGGGATGCCAGTGGGTTTTTTGGGATGGGAGTGCTGGGGGGGTTGGTGATGGTGCAGTGACTGGAAACAGATATGGAAATGGGATGAGAAAGGACGGCTCAACCTGATACTGGAGCTGCAGGGGATAAAAGGCGGTAAGGTTTTAGACTTTTTGGATTTATGCAGGAAAAAGATTTTCCCCTGTCTTTTTTAATAAGACGCTTGTGCCAACAC
The DNA here is from genome assembly GCA_016785265.1 of Paraplagusia blochii. Lineage (NCBI taxonomy): Eukaryota > Metazoa > Chordata > Actinopteri > Pleuronectiformes > Cynoglossidae > Paraplagusia > Paraplagusia blochii. The sequence continues at coordinate 50,803 of JAFBJS010004059.1, read as the reverse complement.
GGGTTGATAACTACCCTCCATGTTCACCACGCTGCCGTTTGTCTCTCCTCATGGCTGTGTTTATGTTTAGGGGCAGAATTTTCCTCTGCCGTTTCGCCCTGAGGAGTTGCTATGCGGATTATAAAGTTGTTTTTTTTTCCACCTATTGTCTTGAGACGGGACACATCCAGTAGCGGCTCAAGCCTTGACAAACTGTGACTTCCAAAAGATTTCAGCAAATGTATGGCCATTATTAAGAATTAAGGAAAATAAGAAAATGAACTAGGAAAAAAATCTTGTTGGAACCTTCTTGATAAGAACAGCTTTTTGGGGTGTTTCTAATTCTAGGCAAGACTTCTTGGTACAAATCTTTCATGATGCCCCCCATATAATTTAGCAGTCATGGGTTATTTATTATCAGGGAACAAAACAATGGGGAAAAACAAAAAATATCTATTTCTACAAACAGTCCCTAATCAATTATTTAAAGCCAACTGTTTGTGTCGTAAACCCAGGAACTGTCCCTGGTGCTGAACCTTCAGTTAGAACGCTGGTCTTTTTCACCCTTGCAAAACACATCAGTGGAAAGTAAAACAAGTGCATTACTTATCTTACCATCTTCAAATCTTAATATAATGAAGCACAACTTTCTACTTTGGCAGATCAGATTTTTTATAAAAGGAATTTCAATGAAAGATCTCCAAAGCCTCCAATCCTGCTTTCCTTCCCATTCCCATTTTCTGGTCCATTTTTTTTTCCCCCTCAACCTGACCATTACACTACCAGGAAACCTTTTAAATGACAAGTGGAGTCTGTTTGCATCAAAACAGATAAACACTCGATGCCAAATGTGTCACTTTAACAACTTGACACTATTGACTCGGGACATGCGTGTAACATGTGATGCATGTCCACGGCGTCACTCCACTGCTGCACAAATTAGCGTTCAATTTCAAAGCCACAACAAACACACACAGACAGTCCTCAAAAAAATAAATAAATAAGTAAAACAAATACACACAGATGGAAGTACCCTGCCAGTGTAGGTTCGCAGAAAAACAATATGAGGCCAATCAGGAGGCCACTGGTATGGCTCTCTCTTTGCTAATGAAGGCACTTTGAAAAGGTAATCTAATTCTCCAGCAGCAATTAAGGCTGGGAGAGCCTTGTCACTATCAATTATTTGCCCCTTCACTCATGTTCTCCAGTGCAGTCGCCGAGGCTGCCTGACACACAGCACCGTCGGACAAATCAACCCCATCAGCCAGCCGGTCACAGAGAACACTAATCATGAAAGTGCTCAAACACTTGCACAAACACACGGACGAAAAAGAAAAGCGAGGAGGAGAAGGATGAAGAAAGTGAGGAAATGGAGGCGACATACCAGTAATGGTGACCGAATGGAAACAACCGTGTGATGCCCACCATAATAACTGCTTAAAGGTTATGATTACCTATAAGACCATTTCAGTTATTACCGGAAATCTATAGAAATGCTTGATTCTGTGCAGTTCCAGCTCAAACAAATGGGGCTCATATAGTGAAACAGACGACCACAGAATACTGCAGAATGTCTGAGGTTACTGTTGACGTCCTCCTTTAATTTATCTACTTATAATGACCAAACTAAGGCCCAGGGACCGGATGCAGCCCGCTGAGCTTTTTAATGCAGCCCACAAGCCTTGTCCAAAGTAAATAATTGATTTGTATTATCATTATAAGTCTGTCTTTTCCATACAATGCTTGCAGTTACCCAGTAGATGACACCAGAAAGGCTATAAGAAGTGCAGCATTTTAGGTTCTATACATTAGTTTAACTTGCTATCTATCTTAGTTCTATAAAAACTCCATCTTTGTTTCATCTTTTATCATTTCCATCATTAGTTTCATCTTTCCAACTTTCCAGTGTCTAATTCTGGGAACCAATGTGGCCCACGAGTCAAAACATTTTCCCACCCCTGCCCTAAGGGACGTTGTTGTTGATCATCCCACAAGTTTTTTTTTTTTTTTGGGTGTTTGGGGGGGGGGGGGGGGGGGGGGGGGGGGGGGGGGGGGTGTTGCCTTTGCATTTAACCATAGTGACCAGGGGGCAGTCAGCTGTGCCAGCGCTCAGGGAGCAGTGAGTAGGGACAATACCACGCTCAGTAACTTGATTCAAACGGGGACACAAGTCAGTCTCCCTAACCACTAGGCCACCAACTACCCCAAAAGCAGGGTTGTTGTGTGTTGCCCCCAACAACCACCCGTTGTTGGGGGTTGTTGGCAAAACTTGAATGTGTTGCAGGAATGTATAATACAATTTATACCAGTTTATGTCGTGGTATAGCACACAGTTTCTGTTCAATCAGGGTCTCTCATTGTGTAAATGTTGTTCAAGATGCCCTGGTCTTCTTAGCTGAGAAGGTGTTTTTGAAGAAAAATTAATAATTTTAGGACCACAGAGAGATTTGGATGATGATGTACGATTTCTACTGTGTACCAGGGTTATCATTGTTAACGAAAACTAACGAAGAAACGAAAACGATCACTGAAAAAAACTCTTCGTTAACTGAAACTAACTAAAACGATCATTAAATTAAAAAAAACTATAACTAACTAAAACGAAAATGTGTCCCAACAAAACTAACTGAAACTGAAATTAGAAATGAACTACCCATCGTTTTCGTCTTTGTTCGAACCTCGCAGAAAACTAAAACGAAAACGAAAACTAAAACTAAATAAAACTAAACTAAACGAAACATTTTGGACAAAACTAAAACTAACTAAGACTAAATGAGTTGCTTTTACGAATAACTAAAACTAACTCAAACTAATGTGCTAAAAGGCAAAACTAACTAAAACGAAACTACACTGAAAAATCCAAAACTATTATAACCCTGCTGTGTACCAACCCTATTAGATATACATTTACATGTACTTCAATGCTAAAACATTGACTGCTCCTGAACAGTTCGGTGTGATGACTGTCGAGGAACCATCTTAAAAAAAAAAAAAGTCTGTCTCACAGAAGTTCCAAGTTCCAGACGCTGCTGATTCAAGTCCATCATTGATTATAGTTGTCATATTTCTCACAATGAATAATGAACTTGCTAACAATGTTGACTGTATTAAGTGCTGTGTATGATTGTTATCCCAACAGTCAGATTAGGGGAAAATCTTAAATATCCACGTCGGCACACAACGGTTCTGTTTCTCCTTCTCTCTCCCCCCCCCCATTTATTTTCTCTCACCCCAACAGCGATGGCAGATGTTGCCCCACCCTGAGTCTGGTTATACTGAAAGTTTTGTTCTGTTTTAAAAGGCATTAACAGCTGTTTGCTCATTATATGAACTGTTGGGTTTCTCTATAAAACTGCAAGGTCTCCAACCTCGTAAAAAAAGCTGTGAGACTCTGTGTGTGTGATTGGGCTCCATACTGACAACACCGAACTTCAACTCAGCTCAAATGCAATAGTTACACTTCAGTGATCATATCCTATTATTTCACAGGTATGTCTTTGGGTATTCTAAATGGTATCATTTATTTTTCAGAGACTGAAGGGGTTGAATGAACCTCTTTTCTAACATTTCTTACCCTTTTATTTACTATTTTTGCCCCGGTCGCATTGACAGAGGACAGATGTGTCCAGCATGTAATGACACTGCAAAACATACACTTGACCAAGTTTCTCCAGATCATAGGGGCTACCAGTAGTAGCCAGAAAGTTTTTTTTTTTTTTTTTTTTTTTTTTTTTCTCGTAAACT
>JAFBJS010004059.1:20047-40720 GCA_016785265.1 Paraplagusia blochii | reverse complement strand
GGCTGAGAGAGGGAAAAAAAAAAAAAAAAAAAAGAGATAAGGGAAATGGAGAAAAGCTTACTGGAATGAATGAAATTGGCGACAAAAGCGGGTGATAGGAAGTCAGCAGTGTGTGTGCGCGCGTGTGTCTGTGCGCAGAAATGGGCAGGGGGAACGAGGAGATGTGCATTTCCCTTCATGCAGCTGCGGAGTTGCCCTCTGTGTTGCCCCTGGCCAACACCTGCTTCCATTTCAATCCCTCCACCCTCCTCGTAGCGAGGAGCGGCGGTGAACTTTGGGCCGTCTGACTAATGGAATGGGCCCTTGCTCCCAACCATTAGAGAATTGGTGTCCTTTTTGGTGCCCTGAAGTGCCCCGCGGTACAAAAAAAAGGAAAAGGAAAGGAAAAGGGCCGGGGAGACGAGAGCAGGTCAGCAGCCCCCCCCCCTTTAAAGGCGGGCACGTGCACGCGTCCGCACGCACAAACCTCGGCGTTGGAGAACGTCCGGTAGTAATCCAGCCACGCCGAGGCTTGACATAGCTTAGCGCCTCACCATGGCCGTCTCCGAGAGGGATATTAGAAATTCTGAATTGAGTTCAGCACTATGAGGTTTCAGAGGAGCGCTCTCCATGTGTACTACAGAGGGCCCCGGCCCATTGTGAGGCATTTGTGAGATTTCATTTAGCTGGCAAATCCAGTGCTCTACCTCAATTACATCTGCTTTGCTTGGATGGAAAACACGCCACCAGTGTACAGAGTGAGAGGGAGGGAGGGAGGGAGGGAGGAAGGGGGGAGGAGGAGAGGAGGAGGGCGGAGGGAAGCCCGGGGTTGGTGGATGCAGCGGATTGGGGATTGAATCTCTCGATGAGCCGATAACACGTCGGCAGACAGCGGGCCAGGCTGTGCCGCTGTAATGTTATGCTAATGATATGGAAATGATATGGTAATCTGTCAGCAGTATTCCACCTGACTGGAGAAAAAGGGAATCTGGGAGGCCTTTCGCCATTGGATGGAGACCAGGGACTTCCTGGTGTCAGAGTTCAAAACAAAGCCCCTGTGCGCGCACACACACCAGACACACACACACACACACACACACACGTACCAAGAAATAATTCTGGAACCAGTGATCTTAGTTCAAATAAAACAAAAACACATAGACTTAATCTGGCTTTAATCGGATTTGCAAACTGTTATATAAGCAGGAAAATAATACCTGTAAACAATGCCGTATCACGTGCCGCAAATAAAAAAAAAACAAGGTCTGCTGTATTGAAAACAGGGCTGCAAGCTGAGACGCGGTTGGAGTCAGCGTGGAATGTCATGTCACTGTGCTGTTGTCTCTTTGTGAAACAGAAAATCTTCTATATGGGAAACAGGATTAGGTCGTCCTCCCTGTGATGTTTTGTATGCAACCCTGCACCTGTAATGGCTGCTATCACCTGCCTTGTGTTGGGAAGAGCATTTTTTTTTCACTGCGGCTCGTAGTGATTACATGACGCTGGCACAACCGCAACCTTGGCCGGTGATGAGACTCACCATTGTGCGACGCTAATCTGCAGAATCCGCGTCAGCGCTTACGCAAAGAGGTAATGACAGCTTTCTAGGTGCTCTGCGGGTGTTGGTGTTGTTTTTATGGTTCTCACTATTTATATTAAAGGGGAATTTCAAGCACCAGAGGACCTTGGTGTTTTAACATGCTTATGTGATGCATCCTAACAAAGACATAAAGTATTGCTTCAACACCAGTCAAATAAAACAAAATCGCTTAGAGCAGGGGTTTCAAACTAGTGGCCCGTGGGCCATTTGCGGCCCGTGGAATGTTATTTTGCGGCCCCCACATGATGTGAAAGTTGAATGTTTGCTTGGCCACAAGATGTACTACCTGATGAATGGAACTGGAATTGGAGACTTTGCTTTACTGCACCATTCACTTTTATCTATCTATTTATCTATCTATATATATACATATATATATATATATATATATATCTTTCATATAATAATATAAAAGTAAAATATAAAATATAAAAGCATAACTGATCTGAACCTTACATCATCCCAGTAAATGTATTTTTACACATTGACATACTGTTCTATACAACAGTATAGCATTGTGGGCTTAGCCGGCAAATATATGGTATGTTTAATAGTTTGTACATTTGATCTCCACATTTTATGGTAAAAATCCTGAACCTTCTGGTTCAGTGTTGTATTACACAGAATCTATGGTAAACTGATTTTTGTTATTACTTTTTTCTTTTGTTTTGAACACTGAAAGCTGACTCGGCCCTTCGGTGAAGAGTGGTGGCCCTCAACTTATTTGAGTTTGAGACCCCTGGTTTAGACAGGTTACCTTTTTGTCCAGTGCTTCAATGTACTGTAGATGGACAGAAATATGCAATTTGATCCCCAGCATTTGCGTATCAGCGGTGACCACTTCTCATATAATTGTTTATATATTCACTATATAATTGGCAATGAATGGTCTTTCCCCCCAACCCTAAGCTGAGGTAAATGAAAAATCTGATTTTTTACATGATTAATGCCATGACTTAATAACTGTTGTGACTTGGGGCAGTGGTGGCCTAGTGTTTAGGAAACTGGACAGGAGTCCAGAAGGGTCCTGGTTCGACTACACTGGCTGCCAGGTTACCACTGAGCAATGCATTTTCCCCATTTACCGCTACTCCTGCGCTTGAAGCTGCCCACTGTTCACTTTGGTGATGGGTTAAATGCAGAAGTCGCATTTTGATGTGTGCAGTGGCGTGTTTTTTCCCTTCTTCCTTGTCAATGTATGTGTTGCTAATACTACTACTGGTAATCACTACATCCTGAGTATAATATGAGTTAAGTCAAATAATTGTATGTTTGTATACAAGAAAAAATAAAGTGTGCGTTTTATGAAGCACTTTTGGACTTTAAAAAACCTCTTCACGTAACAAAAACAAAATTGTCAAAAAAAAACAAAAAAAAAAAAGTAAATGGATCCACATTAAAAGACACGATGGCCGACTAAAAGCAGCTCCAGCGTCTGCCTCCAATGAGTGGCCTAGAAAAATCAACTCCACTCACAGAAAATCAGTCTGTGTGGCATTAAGACATCAGCCTGGGTTTTCTTCTTTTTTTTTTTTTTCCTTTTTCTTTTTGCATTTTACTGTTGCAAAATGGATATGTCAAATCTACACAATGGTGAGACGCAATGACATTTTCCTGGATGCTGTACACTTAATCAAAGAGACCAACAGAATGTTGAGTGCCAGCATGGAGACATTTGATTCTCATTCCACTCAGGCGGCATTACCACCGGAATGCCAGCAGACATCACAATCCTCTGAGCTGATGTTGAGCTTGTCAGGTTTCTCATTCCACCACAGTGTTTTAAGAAGAAAAAAAAGATTTAAAAAAAAAAGAAAATCATAGAACAACCGTGAAGCGTCAAGTTGTTCATGATATAGAAATTTTTCCACACAGCAAATCACAGGTGACACAATTAAAACAGGTTTTAAAGGGAACAAACGAGATCGAGTGTCAGTGACATTTAACATCAGCCTGTGGCGACAAGTAAAAGATGCCAGTCGGCAGATTGGACCGCGGGTTGGGTGTGAAAGTGGAGGTTAACTGAGGCTCTTGGGATTCCTGGGTTTATGATTTATAAAAAATAAAAGACTATTGTCAAATATATGCAACTGACATCATCACCCGAATCATGCACAACCGCAGTTACAGACAAAAACAACAGCACAGCTGTCATATGTTGGAAACTATCAGGGTAATAAGTATAATAAATGTAATAAATTAAAATTTAGTAGAAAATATATGAATGAGGAAAGAAACACGGCTGAAAAGACTGGGAGTTATTTATCCTTTTCCCTACATGAGGGAGAATGGGAGGAAGACAGGCGGGGAGGAAGACAGAGACGGAGCTGGACTGTCCAATATGCTCCTGACAAAGGTCAGAGACATGTTTTATTCATGATCCAGGCAGCAGCAGCAGCAGCAGCAGCAGCGGAGGCAGCAGCAGGGCCAAGGTTGAAATGAGCTCGCGTCCCTGTTCCCCAGAGTCACTGCTGCACACTGCCTCGCCTGTCCACGGATGCGGTGGACACTCCTACCAAGTCTTATCAATAATGTCAAATACAGAGGCTCGTGCACGCACCTCTTCAACCACTCATTAGTGAATTCAAACAAAGACGGCTTTGATCATCTGCTGTGAGGGAAATCGATGAAGGGATTGGCTGATGCTGTGTTTTTTTAATCACCATGATAACAATGGGTGTTTTTTTTTTGTTTTGTTTTTTTTTTATCCAGGGAATCACTCTTGATTGGTCTTTACATTTGAACGATGACGATCAGATTTACCTACTGCATGTGGGACGTTGGAATTCAAGTCATGATCTTAAGAGTCAGGCTGTTACAAAAGAAAACCAGAAGAGTTTCATTTCTAATTCTCTCACAACCTCAAAGCCCTTCTTTAAATATACTCTCTTAAAACACTGAAATACTTCCTCCAACCTTACTGTGACCCCTTTTTGAGATGGAACATTTTAGAAGGAGTCAGAAGGCTGACACATCCTCAACATTCAAAGTAACACGAGGGACTAATGGAGCTCTATCCATCTATCTAGATCAGGGGTCTGAAACTCGCGGCCCGTGGGCCATTTGCGGCCCATGGAACGATATTTTGCGGCCCCCATTTTGATGTGAAATTTGAATTTATAATAATATTTTATAGATTTGTTCTCCACATTTTATAGTAAACCCCTTAGTTCTCAAAACCCTGATCAACAGTCTACACAGAATCTATGGGAATATGGATAGTGTGGGTGGTGGCCCTGAAGTTATTTGAGTTTGAGACTCCTGATCTAGAGTATCTAACCTTTAAGGTGCTGCTGTCAACTATTTTTCATTGGGCGCCACAACAACCATACATTTTCTGTTGAATATACGATGTAGCAACAGCATAACATATTATTACATATTACTGCAGTTTATTATTATTCATTTACGTAACTAATTTTGTTCATTGCTGTGTATTGCAACCAATTTTTGACTTATCCGGTTAAAAACCTCTGCTGCAGGGACATTATAAAGGGCTTTGTGACCTACAATATGGTTTAATGGGCCACATTTGGTTCCCCGGGCCTTGAGTTTGACACATATGCTTCAATGTGCTGATGTGGATAAATCACAAACCTAAACTGGCGACAAAATGGTAAGATGTCAGCATGATTTTAGCCTTAAAAATAAAAACAAAACAGCAAAGCAGGTAGGAGCCTGACTTCATCGTAGAAGGATTCTCACCAGAGGAATAATAATTGGTTTCAAGCTTGTGTGTGTGTGTGTCTTTCTTCATATACACGTGTGCTCTCAAACATATGTCTTTACATAAATATATGAAGACATGCGCGTCTCCTCTGCGTGGACGCCTGGGCGTCCTTTGATCAGATATGTAATATTCAGGAACGCTGCTGTAATTTGATGAAAGTCAGATATTTCTCAAATAGGAGGTAGAAGTCAGCACTTTCACAGCTCCCACACACAGAACAGAAGAGGGGAAAAAAAAAACATCATCTGCACTAAAATATGTAAATTGCAGGCCCATCAGTGGAGGTAAACATGTGGGGGATTTAAACGTGCACTGACCTGTTGTATGAACTCCAGAGCATGTTGTTTGGCCAGAGCTCTGACGGCTCTGATGCCCCCCCATCCATGTGCACGGCGTAGACATAGCAGTTAGTCCCAGGATGCCCCTGTGTGGTTGCTAGCTGCCTCTGCAGCAGTGAGCTGAGCAGAAGCACTGAACATGGAGCCTGGAAATTGATAAATAGGAAAATACAAGCACTTAATAATATATCCAAATGCAAAAAAAAAAAAAAAATGTGCAGTATATTTTTTAGTGCAGAGTGTAGACTTGTCGTGAGCAGCGTGAGGCTTCTCTGTGGCTCAGATATAGACAGGTCACAGTACCCAAAAAGCACATGCGTAAATTAGGAGCAGGTGAGTTTAAGATGCTGTTTCCTCTAAGGCTCGGAATGCACGCTGGTTCACTGTCACGCTGACGTGACTTGCACTTACTGAGGAGAACCGTTGTTAGTGTTATCATCATCACCTGTGCTTTTCCTGCTACAAAGTGTCAAAGAAAACGACTGCGGTGGTGAGAAGAATCCCTGTGGCTGCGTTTGGGGGGGAAAAAAAGAAGAAGAAAAAAAGTATCCTGCTTCTACATGGTAAACACCACATTAACAACATGCAATGATAAAACTGAATAATATAACAAAGTGTGTCAAACTAATGATCATTTTATTGATCGGACTCTTCCATAATTTAGCATCGTCAACGTGGTTACAACAGATCAACTTTCCACAGACTTAATGTGTATTTGTCTGGAGTGAAATATGATACACCATCTGTGACTACATGGGATGGAAAAAAAATAAATCTGACCATAAACTGTGAGCTTGATGCTCTGCAGAAGAGTTTCTCTTTATGTAATCTGGGGATTGATTTGTGTCTAATTCAGAGCTCCACTAGTTGCAAAGCATAAACCTTGTCCCTTTATAGACAGTTTGTAAGATTGTTGCAGAGTTAATATTCCCAGATCAATAATCTTGGAATAATCCTCTTGTTAATGTTTCAGGGAGAGTAACTAACTATCGAACTATTGAATGTCCTATACTTTTTTGCAAACCGCTGAAACTTCAGTTTTCCTAAGTAAGTTTAATTTTGATTACCCTATAGGCTGATATACAACTGGATATTTAAGGTTTTGCTAATTCTTTTTCCCTTTTTTGTCATTTTCTATTTTGGATAACCATTCTTAGGTTGTCTAGTTTGAATCATTATTTTTAATTGTGAACTACATCTCCTTTTTCATGTTTTCTGGGATTTTTTTGGATAACAATTTGTTTTTCTGTGTTTTTGTTGATATTGGGTAAACTTCACTGAAACCTTATACACAGTTATATAAAAATACAGTACATATACATATATATACATGTGCGTGTATGTGTATATATGTATATGAATATGCATATACGTATATACATACTATATACATACATATACATACATACATACATATATACGTATATATACATACATACATACATACATATATACGTATACATACATACATACATACATACATACATACATACATACATACATACATACATACATACATATATATATATATATACATATATATACATACATACACACACACATATATATACACCAGGGGCGTAAACAAACACCTTAAAATGGGTGGGCCCTGAAAAAATGAGGGTGGGCCAACCCCAAAGTATTATAGCCAAGTTTGATCAGCTCTCTCATTGGATTGGTTGGGCCTGAGACTAAAACATCAATATACATATATATATATATATATATATATATATATATCATATACATACATATATACATATATATATATATACATATATATATACATATATACATATATATACACACACATATACATAGAGAGAGAGAGTTTGATTCAATAAAAGCCCACCATCCTATTTCCTGGTATTGAACATCGACTATTCTAAAACAATATTTCAGCCAGATCCTCTGTCTTGCTCTATGAAATCCACAGTGGCCGCCACCTACAGCATGTGCACCACCCACTTGTAACCACTGAGAGTGAAACGTCCAGAAGAAATCTTTTCACCCAGCGTGATGAAAGCTAGAACTCTGGCATCAGGGGCCCGGAGCGAGACAGCACAATCTCTCCAGTTCCCAACCCACACGTTTAATCTCCTGGCCTTGATGCAAATGCTTCTGAGAGCAAGAAAACTGCAGTGCTCTCAGTGTGTGAACTAACTTCCCTCTTTAAGCAAAGCAGGAACTTTTATCCGTCCTCAGACTTGTCTCCACGCCTGCACTTCTCTGTGAACAGCGATGGTAGAACAAGTTGCCATCTATCCGTACCACAAAGCTATAAAAATAGTGAGCGCTATAGTGGGAAGCCCACTTTGAACAGTATTAATTGCTCAAACTCCCACTCCATTCCTGGGGTTAACCATCCAAGCTTTATTTTTTGATAAGTCAGTGTCTAACTATGAGAGCATAGATTCAATATTATATAACAGTTGAAGAGGATGAGGATATTTATTTACAATACATTTGGCAAATAATGTCATGAAGTCAACTCCCAGCTTCTGATAAGGGTTCCTGCAACATGTCACTGTGTGGAGGTGCACCGGCAGCCACGACCTGAGGGATCTGCATACGTGTGAAAGTACTATTAATATAAAGCTTCGGACGCCCTTCCCTAAGAAAACACACAGCGCTGCTGAACACTGCTTAAAGTCTAAAACATGATTCAGCTCCAGTCTCCCAAGCCACTGATTGAAATTGATCACCTCACTTAGAGCTCAAACTCAAGTCAATCCCACCGAGGTGCAGGGCTGGCAGCGTACACCCAGTCAGAGAGGAGTGGGACTCGGGCAGAGACAAAGTAGTCGGGGAGCGAGGGAGGGAGGAGGAAGACAGGGGGGAGCACATGAGGCTGGAGTAAAGAAGAGCCACATTGAACAGCATCAGGGCCTCAGGGCCTACTGGGATGCTGATAAAATACCTGGACATTTTTATAGACAAACTACTTATTTCTGTCCTCATATCGCTTGGGAAGACTGATAACTTTATATTCCTCTCAGGCAGTGGAATGAAAAGGGGAGGGAGAGCCCTTTCAAGAGTTTAATTGATCAAACTGTAGCTACCGGGTTTTTTCTTTTTTTTTTTTAGAGATAAAGAGACTAGCACTCTCCCCTGTACAATACAGAGATCCTTTAGAAAGCAGACCCAATGAAAAAAGAGAATGTAACCCATTATGCAAAGTCATTACGGGCCTCTGACTGCACTCCTTAGAGCAGCACAGTTAATGGTAGAATTGTATCTTACAGGATTTCCAGAGGTCAAACTGGCAGACGTATGATAATGATCACATTATTGTTCCAGACAAAGTTAGACATGGCTGTTTTGAGGTCATGACTCTTTTTTTTTTTTGAGCCGGTTAGCAGCAGTGACATTGTTTTTATTGTTGATCGTGAAATGTTGAAAGGGCACAAGGGATCCATTATACAACAAGGTGTAGCTTTGTCCATTGAGCCACAATAAAACACAGCGAAATGGACATTTATTGTCGGACTTTAGTAAAAGAAAAAAAGAAAAAATCTTGCTCAGTTAATAAAATCAAAGCAAGGCGGTTGTAGTATTATTGAAAAAACACAGTAGGTCCAAGAAATACTACTATTCACTTACAAACGTGTTCATACAGAGCCAAATATCAGTACATTTGTCAAGAATACTATTATATTGCCAATAATTTCCAATAATTTGTGAATCAATAATCAATTAATTAAGTTCTATCTATCAAGCTCTCTCACCTACTATACTATTTCAAATAGATAGCAAAAAATAAATAAAAAACAAATAAAACGCTAACACTATCGTCATCCCAACCATCACCCACAGGGGCGACTCATAGTATGGTGCAGTGTGATTTGGGTGGCAGTCGTAGAGACTGGTGCACCTAACCTGGTAATGCATGAAAGGATGAATGAATGAATGAATGAATGAATGAATGCTACCACTATAAACAAAGGCCGAAAAAACATAAAATTTTTGTTCAACTGAAATGAGCATTTAAAAATTTCATATAGTTAATACTGGTTTTATTTTGTTCTTTAATAACCCTGTGTAACATACCATCAATGTCATGGCAGCCAGTGCTTAGGACCAGAATTTTTTGGAATGTGTTTTATTGTTTCTGGTTATGGGTTTAACTAGAAAAGTGATGTTCCTGAACAGGCTAGAACAAAGTAGTTCCTGCAACTTTTTAGGAGACAAATGACTTTGGTTTTGTCACATTACTGCCAACTGTGATGACATTGTTGTTGTTGTTCTACTTTTGACTTAAATGCATCTACTGTATGTCAAGTCTGAAACACCAGTAAAGGTATACAAGTATATACTGTGGATCAAAGGTATCACTTAGAGTAAGATTTTTAACACGTGCTCAAATATCATTATGAAAAGTGTATATTTATTCTGACCTGTCAGGTAAGCAGCCTTGTGATGATCAATAAGGGGAATCCAAGTTAGGTATTCAGTTGATATTGATACCAGGGTTATCATCGTTAACGAAAACTAACGAAAAAACGAAAACGATCACTGAAAAAAACTCTTCGTTAACTGAAACTAACTAAAACGATCATTAAATTAAAAAAAAACTATAACTAACTAAAACGAAAATGTGTCCTAACAAAACTAACTGAAATTAAAGATGAACTACCCTTCGTTTTCGTCTTTGTTCGAACCTCGCAGAAAACTAAAACAAAAACTAAAACTAATTAAAACTAAACTAAAACTAAACATTTTGGACAAAGCTAAAACTAACTAAGACTAAATTAGTTGCCTTTACGAATAACTAAAACTAACTAAAACTAATGTGCTAAAAGGGAAAACTAACTAAAACGAAACTACACTGAAAAATCCAAAACTATTATAACCCTGATTGATACATTATCCTCGTTTTTTGCAGTACAATACAACACTTCTAGCGATGTAGAGCAGGAGTCACCAATCTGGTACCCGGGTGCACCTGGTAGTCCCCATGGTCTAACTAAGGCACTAGTCCAAACAAGTCCAAAAGGGTCAAAATGGCTCTGTTCCTGTGCTTCTTGAGCAGATGTTACACTTACAATGATATTATAATGGGTAAATTCATGATATCAGAAGAGTGGTCACTATTGTACGTCTTAAACCAGGGGTGTCAATAATTTCTTGTCTTGTGAGCTACTTTTCCAATGAGCAGGATTGAAAACTATAAATATATTTACCTCTATAAACTGGATTTCTTACTCTCTACATTAACGTATAAAATATGTTATACTGTCTGACTCAATATCTATTATATTTTCACGTTAGCCCAGATGAGCATCTTGAAATATAATTACATCTTTAGTTTTTATTACTATTATTTCTATATGTTATTGCTCAGGATCCACCAGCTCTCCTTTGGAGATCTACTGGTAGATCCTGATCTACCTATTGGGCTCTGTTCCTGTGCTACTTGAGCAGATATTACACTTACAAGGACACTACAATGGGTAAAATCATGATGGTCAGATGAGTGGTCACTATAATATGTCTATGAACCTTTTATATTATTACACTGTTTGTTATGTCTCTTTCACAAACTTAGATCTCTGGGCACAAAGATAATCCTGTTTTTTTTTGTTGTTGTTTGTTTGTTTGTTTTTAGTCACACTGCTTTTACCATTCCAATAACTGCAAACAAAAACAAAAACGAGACAAATAATTAAACCACAGCCACCTGGAGCCTGGAGCCCCTGAAAAACAAATGTGCACCCCTGTAGTAAAGTATAAGACATTATAAGATAACGTCTCAGGTACAATTTTAGTCTCAATTAAAAGGGAAAATTGAAAACCAATATCTTTAGATAAGTGCATCTTACTACAAACATGCACTTAATATATATTAAGCGCAATTTAAAAAAAAAAATTGCACGTGGAGAAGAGAATGCATTTCCGATCAATGTCAAGTTGAATTGTTGCTTCTGACTCCGGATCAGTTCAACTTTGTCCAGTGCATCAAGGCTAGTCAAGAGGGAGATGGGAGGGGGGGACAATCAGGTTCACATCTCACAGCCTCCATGCGGGAGGCTATAGAGTCCAGGAAGGATTGAAAGGATTTTAGACGTAGGAACAGAGGGGAGAAAAGCACTTACCTCTCCCATCCAGACGCCACAGGCTAATTCACTCAGACAAACTGCCTCCTGATGAGGCAGGAACAGGAGGTCGGTGCATGGAATAAAAAAGAAAATCTCCCGACACGTCCATTTTATTGTCTCCAGTCACTCCTGGCAATAAAACGTGCAAATGAATGCATGCAAAACAACGGTTCCTATCGATGCATCTTCTGCCGGAGAACAAGTGCACGGTGCAGAAATAAGAATGTGTCAGTAAAACGACCGAATGAGCACGTACATCCACGGAGCTGCAGAAGGGAGGATTTTGTGCAGATGTGAGAAAGCATTAGGATGCAAGAAATGGTGTGATGGCGAGAGGGACTGTTGGGAAAGACAGATCTGCATATGGAAATCAGGGTTTGCGTGGATTAAAAAGTCAGCTTAAAGCACTGCGAGGGTTTGTGTTTAAGAGGAAGTGCCTGTAGTCATCAGGCCACAACAAGAAACACGTGATTGACAAGCACTAGGGTGTGTCGGTAACTGACCAACATTCAGTATTTATTGACACATTGAATGCATAATTAAACACATGCATTGTCGTGCGCAATGAGTTCATATTTCTTGTAAAACATTGAAAATGACCGTGAGTGGGTATGCAACCTTCCATTTCTCGTTTTAAATAAAAATATATTTTAGGCACGTATTCATTCACACATGTTGAGTCAGTTGCCTGTGTCTGTATAAGTCTTTAAGGCTGGAAAATAACAGAAACGTGTATACACGGCTCTGTGTAAAAACGACATGTGACTGAAATATGAAATACTACGTGTAACTAGTTACTGAAGCAGATAACAAAGATAGTCAAATGATGCAATTCCCTATCCTGTATCAGTGTATACGATTCAGACAATATGACAAAACATTTTTTGTCTCCTCCACTGAGAAACCAAATCTAGTATCACCCTGACATACCACGAAATAGAAAACTATCAGAAATATAATGAACAACAACAAATGCTTCATAAATCTTATCGTTCTGGCAACCAAAATTAACGAGGAGGAACAACACGACGATTCCGGAAATCTGTTGAAGGGAGCTCTCTTGTTGCTTCCGGTTGATGATGCAGAACTACGCCCTCCCTCAAACTTTCGACCAATCATTGGGTGCGTATTGAGCGCTTGCGTACCGCGACGCTCTCGCGCGGGAGGGAACGAACGTCCAAACAATACAGTAGATGGTGACTGCTATGTTATGTCACTACTTTGGTAACGTTTATGGAATTTAACACCATCCAGGAAGCCAAAGTTTCAGGTGTGATATAACTCGCTAATATTTGCACTATTCCATTATTATACTTAGAGTTCGGGTTACAAACGGCTACTGTGAGGACGTAAAACTCTGAAATAGAAAAGCTAACGTTAGCTCTGCTCTATATGTATTTCATATTAGGGAGATCATGTCGCAATATAAACATGTCAGCCAGCATTATGTTGATAGTAGGTAACCAGAGCAGTCGTTAACCTGTCGATATTGTGTAGAAAGTAGTGTAAGATAAGATTAGATTAGAGGATGGTAAACTTCCAACTGGATTTAATAATTGTAGTAGTTAAACAGATACCAGTGGACTGACATAGAGTAAAAGATACAGAGAACAGGGTGACATGGAAAATGTTGACTTTTTGTGGCAACCCCTAAAAAAAGGGATAAGCAGAAAGGAAAAGACTCAAACTGTGAAATCAACACAAAACAGTGTTTTTATAGGTTTTTGTTTTACAAATCTAGAGTGCTAGAATCTACCCACGGTAGAAATCCACATTTGTTAACATGTTATCATCATCAGAGATTTTTTTTCCCAGCACAGCAGCGTCTTTGAGCAGTAAATTAATCACAATTTAAATACATTTTTTGTATTTTGCATCATAATGATATTCAGTCAAATATCACAACACTTCTTCTGTTGGCGGCTGTTGTTAACCCACACCCAGATTCGGTATGGAAATCATTTTGTTTTGTTATATTTATAAATATATATGGATAAAAGGTCATTTGGTTTTCCGTCTTTTTTTTTTCAGTAAATGTGCTGTTGAATCCCAGCTGGCAGAATGGCGGACGATTTTGGCCAGTCCCTCACCCCACCCGTGTCCCCCTTTGCATCATACAATTCATATGAGCTGACTTCAGCTCATCCACCTTATTTTTGCTGCTCTGAGACAAGAGAGGACTCTGGTGGACAGCTGTCTCCTGTAGGATACACTGCTAGAGGCTCACTTAAGCGGTACAGTCACTGTCCAGTCATGAAACATAACAAACAACGTGGCTGCTTAATGTCAATCTACAATCTACAAGTGCTGTCTGTTCATGTGTCCTCCCTCTGTCTCCAGCCTGCTGTTGCATTTGGACCCGGCCCCCACGGAGTATGAGACGGACACAGTGGAAATTTTTGGCTTCCCTTGGGTAACAGAGACAGCTCTCGTGGATTCTATCAAGGTTCTTTTCGGTCTTTTAAGGTACTGTAAGCCAGTGTGCTTAAATTAAACCCTGTTGTTGCGAATGTTTTATTTACATGTTGTTAATCTTGTTTGCTTTTGTGAAATATCAGGCAGAAGGTTTACAGACTTGAAACCTTGGTGCAGTCCAGTTCACATGACTTTGGTAAGTTGGACAGAAATGTAATCCTCATTACCATGCTTATAAAAAAGTTGAAAGAAACAATTTTAACGTAATCACTGACCTCTGCAGCAAGAAGTAATTTCTTCAAATTTTTCCCATTTAAAAAATCTTGACTATGTTTTCTGGTTTTACATACAAAGTTGAGGGCCACCCAGACAATTTTATGTTTTCCACTAAAAGTCACATTTTTATTTACCACCATGTATTAGAAAATAAATAGAAAATATAGTCAAGACCTAAAGAAGGTTAGAAATGATATAGAAATATTGTTTTTCCCTTTAAATTAGCAATATTCAAAGAATCGTGATTTTCTTACACTACAATCCAAAAGTCTTGGGTCTTTTGGATTGTAGTGCATTGTTCACTTTATAACTAAGTAGTAATCACTAGTCATAGTGAAATTTAATAACAATAATTAAGATTATGATTATTACTCAATAAGACCACACCACAGCGATAAAGTATTACCAACCAATATACTAATACTACTAACATGAACCTACCTATCTATGTTCGACTAATCTACATATCGATTAACATCCACCATAAACATGTTCAGGTTTTGCATACCTCAATTCTACTCTTGCACTCTTGTAAAAGTGCAAAAGTAGAGTGCAACTTTAGGATCTATCTGTCTATCTGTCTGTCTGTCTGTCTGTCTGTCTGTCTGTCTGTCTGTCTATCTATCTATCTATCTATCTATCTATCTATCTATCTATCTATAGCCATGAAAACCACTCTTTCTTGAATTTCTTGTCCATTTAAAAGTCTGCTTCCACTTAATCTACATTAATCTGGACAAATATAATAACAACAAAAAAGGCTCATAATTAAGTTTAATTTCAGAGCTGATCTCTGTCCATTTTGCATGGTTTTATTGACAGTGACAAAAATCTCTTCAACAACTTTTATTTGTTTAGCTTCCGCTCCTAAATCACTAGCAATAACATTGCACTGACAAATACAGTGCTTTTAGTCATTGCATGGTTTTGTGTTCATTGTTTCCTCCAGGTGATAAACCTTTAGTGGAACAAGGCATTAAGATGAACAAGGAATTGAAGAAAACAGCAGAGTGGTCTAATCATTTTTTTTCCATGACTGTATCTATCTATCTAGCTACCTATCTAGCTACCTACCTACATATCTATCTGTTGTTATTTACTTTTATATTAGAACAGTTTATTTACCTGTGGTCTAATGTTAAAGGTTTACTTGTTTTAAATCAGAATTCTTGCTGTCTTTGTGAATTTTAGGTCAAGCTGCTAACCTCCACTATGAAGCTGAAGAACTCAGACAACAGTGTGTTTCATTTCTTTTGTATGTAAAAGTCTTTGTGTACAGGTGAGGATATTTAACTTGTTTTTTAAGGATTTAAATAGTTTTGGCAAAAAGGACACACGTATTGATACATCACTTTGAACGTTATATGTTTAGACACATTGAACCCTGCAGCACGCTGGACTCTTGTCAGTCTCACCCTTATGAGAAACTTGAAGCTCAGTTTCCGTCTGCTCTTGTGGAAGAGTTGTTCGGCCTGACGCTACTCACAGGACGACTCAAAGACCTTCCTGCCAACATCCAGAGTGCCTTTACTGTACAGAACCAAGGAAAGGTAGCAAATGAACATCAACTCTGCATATAAAAAATATATAAGTCTCAGGCGACAGATTAGATTAAAAATATAACTTTAACTTATATAACAATCACTTTACTGTACTGTTATAGTGTCTGCACTACAATTGTTCACAAATGTCCATTTTTTAAACATATTGAACCTTTTTTTTCTTTCTTTTTAACAGATCTTTCCTCCCTCCTGGCATCTATTGCACCTTCATCTTGACATCCACTGGTCAGTCCTGGAGATTCTTTATCTACTATGTTTCAAGATGCAGGGTGAGTCCATGTTTCAGATCCAAAACTAATGCAGATAACAGTTGGTGCATAGTTATGTCACTGAATATCAACAATTGACAATTGTAACTTTTGGGATTGATAGATTACTTTGCATGTTATTGTCATAGGACAGTTGTGAGACCAACCATGATGGATGGATTAGAGACACTAGGAATATGTAGAAAACAGGCAAGAGCTGGAGGTGGAGGAATTAAAGATGCTGAGGTTCTCTTTAAGAGAGACAAGGATGGACAGGATCAGGAATGAGGTCATGAGAGGGACAACACAGACAGGAAGGTTTGAAGAAAAAAGTTAGAGAAGCCGGATTGAGATAGTTTGGACATGTTCAGAGGAGGGACATTGATTATATTGGTTGAAGAATGATCCTAGAGATGGAGCTACCAGGTAGGAGACAATGAGGGGGTTGATGGATGCAGTGAGGCAGGACATGGAGGTAGTTGGTGTTAGAGTAGAAGATACAGAGGACAGGGGGAGATGGAAAATGTTGACTCCCTGTGGCAACCCTTGAAAAAAAGGGACAAGCTGAAAGAAGAGGTCATTGTCATGGGCTTTCTGATCATTTTGTTTCCATCTCTGTAGGTCAGGTGGTGTATGCCCAACAGTTTGGGAACCTGACAGGGGAGAATCTGACTGAAGCCAGTCTTTTTGAAGAACACCTCTGCAGTTTGCTGTGTGACCTCACCAGTCTGGCCATGAACAAATACAGCAAGGTTAGTGGTCGGCCACTGATTTAATTTTAACTCCCTGTGAAATCGTGATTAATAAGAACTGGGTGAACAGAACAAAGTAAGGCCTTGTTTGCATTGCTTCTTCAATGTTTTGGCCATTTCCAGGATTTTTATCACAATGATGTCAAGCATGATAGGGATAATAACTCATCATTACATCTCTGTGGGTTTTTGTAGTTGTGTTTTTTCACACTTTGGCATTAACTGGATGTAGAGCTTAACACTGAGTCGTATTCATCTTGCTGTAGGTGAGACCTACAGAGGCCCTGAGCAGCCATCACTACCTCTGTTCCTGCACCAAGGAACTTTGGGTTCTGATTATGCACCTAGTGGAGCACAGAAACAAAGTTCTACACACAAAGGTAATAAATACAAAAAAGTAAAAAAAAAGAAAATTGTAGAAGGTCATAATAGTGTAATAACATTTCCCTTGTTGTCATTTCCAGTCTTTTTGGAGCTACATGAACACGTTGCTGAAACCTCTGGTCACCAACAAACCTACAGTGGAACAGGTCACTGACCTTCCCACTCACTGTAAAGACCCTGTGGGATTCACGTGGTGGCTGGTCACCCATTTGGCCATGATAGGCCAGTACAGTCATAATGGTGCGGTGCATAGCGGGGTAAGAGAACACTTTTTTTTTCTACCTTACACTGACTGCACTCAGTAAAACCAGGAAACCAATAATGCTCTGTAACCAGAATAAAAATCAGTCAGGAAAAAAGATCTGATGTCAGAGAAGTAACTATTATCTATTATATTTTTCATTTTGTCTTCATCAAATCAAATATTTGAAGCAATACATTATTCTTGTGACTAAAGTTCAATTTTGGAGTCACTTTCCAACTGACTTTTCCTGACAGTTCAATATGTAATTGTATCAAAAACTTGAAAGGGTAGCAGAAATAAAACTGCTCTCTGACAGTTGATGACAGTCATTTTGTATTAGCCATGTGGTAATTTCATAGAATGGATGATGTCAGGTTTTCCTTTATTTTTATATTAGAGCATCATAAGGATCTATTGATTTTAATTTTTTTTATTAAATCACTTCAACAGAAGCAACTTGGCGAAAACTGGGCCTTTGTACAAGGGTTGCTTAGGGTGACCTGTCATCCTGAGGTCAGTGTGACTGTCAGTTACAGTGAAAAAAGCATAAATGATCCATTCAATTTTTTTTTTTAGTTTATTTGCTTATTCAGTAAAACTGCATTTTCTTGTGTCTCTTACTGTGCGTTACAACAGCTGGGTCTAGCAGAGGAGCAGGTCAGAATGCATGTCCACTGCTGCCTCACTCTCTGTCAGCTGTGGGAGCCGAGCACCAGCGCCATCTCCATTCTGTGGGACTACTACAGCAAGAAACTGGTGAGAATAGCCTTCCTGGAAACAGGAAATTGATGATTATCCAATTACAAAATGGCGTAATACAGACATTGGTATGTTTGTAAATGACTTGTCCCCATTTTTCAGTGGTTGCCACAGCGAGTCAATATTTTTCCATCTCCCCTTGTCCTCTGTATCCTCAACTCTAACTCCAGCTACCTCCATGTCCTCCCTCACTGCATCCATCAATCTCCTCTTTGTCTCCCACCTGGTAGCTCCATCTCTAGGATCATTCTTCTACCAATATAACTATTGTGCCTCCTTTGAACATCTAAGCCATCTCAATCTGGCTTCTTCTCCAAACCTTCCTGTCTATCTGTGTCTTATCCATCCATCATGGCTGGTCTCACCACTGTCCTGTAAACCTTTCCCTTCACCTTAGCTGACTCTCTTCCATCACAGATCACTCCTGACTCTTTTCTCTTTCTTCCAGTTGTTCCATCCTGTCTGTTCTCTATTCTTCACCTCTCCTCCAAAGTTTCCACTGCTGCTGAGCAGTTGATCCTCAGTATCTAAACTCCTGCACCTTCTCCACCTCTGCTCCTTGTAACCTCACCATTTCGCTGTTCTCCCTTTCTTACACACACTCATATGTGTCTTGCTACCACTGACCTCCATTCCTCTTTTCTCTAGTCCTTACTCTACATTATATTAGATGCTTTTATAATTATAACTATTATTTTCCTTTTTATACTCTGAGGCCAGCCATTGAATTTTATTTCTTTTTTATCTTTAAAAAGTATTTTCAAGGTTTGGAGAATCTTGTTTTACTTTCTTCCCATTCTCCCACTCTAGAATGGCTCCTTCACTGTCCCCTGGCTCGGGATGGCAGGTCTGGGGACTCTGTGCAAGACACCGCTGGCCCTGTTAGAGCAGGCCCGCAGCTGCTGCTGCCCTCCTGCGCTCTACTCCCCAGAACACACCCAGCTGTACCGCTCAGCCAACTCCTTCCACATCTTCCTTCAAGTGTTGGCCCTGTGCCTCGGCCAGGACAGGGCTGGTGGAGCCCCACAGAGACAGATCAAAGGAAGGTAAGGATGAGAGAAGTCTGGAAGGCTTTGTAGTTCTTCCACCTTTACATTCGCTTCCAGTGGGAAAAGCAGGGTCTCTCATCCTGCCAGTCAGCCCTGGTAACACATACATAAAGGAATTTGGAGAGACAACGCTGAATAAAAAGCACTAAGAGAGTGAGTTACTAATCAGGTCGAGGCTTAATCTTTTAATGTGTGCACGAGTGCAAACGCGCATGGACACGCAGGCGCTGTTTGTTTGGGCACTATCATTGATTTTCGGTCCTGTTTGTGCGGGTGCCAGGTGCGCTGCAGTATCCCAGTGCTTCTTTGATATTTACTCAGACCCCCCGGTGGAGCAGGTGTCTCAGGAGTCAACCACCTGCTCTTCAGAACAGTCCAAAGCCAAGAGCCCCCTTTCTGATGACACACACACACACTGCACCTGCTCCCTGGAGTACTGACATGGTTTCAGATTGTATGGTCCCCCGCATGGACCGAGAACTCGCATCTTTGCAAAGAATAGATGATGGAGAACAGTGGGGAAAAGAATCACAGGTTGATGTGTTCTGTTCTACTTTAAATAGACCGTTGGACCTTCCTACATCCCAGCCCGACTGGCCGCCAGAGAACGGCAGCCACTGATAAATCTGCCTAATGGTTTCCCTCTGTCTGGAATGTGCTTAGTCGAAATGCAGACATGAGGGCTAATTAGCTAACGAGCGTGGCGGTTAATTCGCCTTAACGAAGCTGTGGTGGTTTCCAACATGAAGAGAGGGGAGCCTCAGTGGTGGGGTGTGTGCGGGGGGAGGATGGTGGGCACTCTGGCATCAGCCGTGGCTTGTCTGGGACGGATCCAGATCTGGCCCCCCCCCCCCCCCCCCCGGATCCAGATCTGGCCCCCCCCCCAACTCTCCACCCCACCCGCCCCCACTAAAACTCTCACTACTGCCTCCTCCACTTCAGGAGGCACATGGCTTGTTCACTGTATCGCTACGCCGCGTCGGCAGTGTTCCCACTCCTGGCCCGGCTCTGCGGGACACCCCCAACAATCGTATTAATGGGTGTTGCAATGGGCACGTTGATCTTCACTGCAGAGAGTCAGGAGCATCTGCTTGGAATTAAAATGCGTCTGGAATAAACAAACAGGCACGCAGGTTGGAGAAACACAGAACTTTTCCTACTGATGTCTTAGCATTCTGCCAGAAAAATAATATTAGAAAGCTCAGAAGCGTATATATATATATATATGTATATATATAT
>JAFBJS010004059.1:0-20010 GCA_016785265.1 Paraplagusia blochii | reverse complement strand
CAACAACAAAAAAACAAACTATATATAATGTATATATGTATATATATATGTATATATGTATATATAAATATATATATATATATATATATATATATAGTATATATATATGTATATATATAGTATAACATAATTTTAGAGTTTTATTGATCCCTCTGGAGTATCCTTTAGAAAATTACACCTCTTCATTTAACCCATCACTGTAGTGAGGAAGGGGGAAAGTGTGTGGGGGACCATGCTCAGGACACCTCAGCGGTAACTTGGCATTAGGGGGGATTCGAGCCGGGGACCTTGTGGACCCGAGTCTGTTTCTTTAACCACTAGGCCACCAACTGCCCTTTTTTTAATTTAAAACACTACCTCACCCATACACACCCAAAAACATGACATGTTGACCACACTCTCAGGTATTGGGTTCATTTTTGTACTATTAAATGTTTTCTGTAATGTTTTTTTTTTTTTTTTTTTTTTTTCATTTTGTTACCGTTGTCAATTTTGGACCACATAGGTTGTCTCCACACCTTCTATGTCTCCAGAGACGGTGTTTTTTCTGCCAATTTGTGCAGCATACGATCTCAGCTTGTTCTGCAAGGAATGAGTGGGGAATATACCCTCTGACAGGATCTGATCATTCATCTTTCTTCAAATTCAACATAGGAGTCTACTGTCTGCATTGTTTTCACAGATTCAATGATTCTTCACATAAGGCCTGCTGATGGCCCACCACACTTATACATTAATAAAATAAACAGTGGCTTTATTAGTAGTGATAATAATATGAAAAGTCTTATTGTATCTTTGGCATAGTGCGCAGATTATTTAAAAAAAAATGTTCTGCAAAACACAGGCTGAAACAATGAACCTGGATATTATACACGTTTAAATCATTTGTAATTTATTTCAGATGGGCTTATAAAAGGTATGATATATTACCTACGAGGTAATATATCTATTGTATTTTGAGGTCCTTTTACACACAATATAACAAATACATTTATGCATTACATACATATTACTCCAAGCTTACTTCAGTACATTGTGGTACAGTACTGTACTACTCTTTGAGTCTCTTGACTACTGTACAGTAACTCTAATGAACTTTAATCAACACATAAAACATCTTCTTTTCCTTTCGGCTTGTCCCTTTTTCAGGGGTTGCACCAGCGAATGAACATTTTCCATCTCCCTCTGTCCTCTGTATCCTCAACTCTAACTCCAACTAACTCAATGTCCTCCCTCACTGCATCCATCATTCTCCTCTTTGTCTCCTACCTGGTAGCTCCATCTCTAAGATCATTGTTTTACCAAAACATGTCCAAACCATCTCAATCTGGCTTCTCCGGCTTTTTCTCCAAACCTTCCTGACTGTGTTGTCCAATCCACACATAGGACGCACGTCATTATAAGGAACACTGTCAATTTATGGGAAAATGATAGGTTTTTAAGTGCACCTGGTCCGAAAAAAATAACCTACATCGTGGTAGATTTGGTACAACTGACAATGTTCTCTAAGGTTTGGAACCTTAACCAGCAATTTTCACCACTTGCCGGTGAACAGTGATGTGTCCTGGGCTCCCAAGTATCACGAATCAATAAAGACAGACCTGTATTTGTCATCCTTCACTGAAGGACTTACTGGCTTGCAGACGTTTGTTTGTTTTCTAGCTCCAAACTCTGAACCAATTTAAATCTTTGTCTTCTGTGGGTCCTCTTTTGTTACGGCTAACACATAGCCACTGATCCGATTTCATTTTTAACCTGTTCGTTTTCTCTTCCTCCGTGGTGTTTCTCCACACCTTGATGTGAGTCATGTCTGTTGCCCAGAGCTGGTCTCAGGATGCTCACTGTTTGTGTTTTGACCCAAACAGCAGCTCTTCTCACCTGTGTGTGGGCAGCGTCGGTTGTTTGAGAGGTGTGCGCGAAGGAGAAGAGGGCGGCTCCGGCGCTCGGTGTTTTTCTGCCAGGCAAGAATGCAGCGAGCTAACAGTGTGGCGATGTGTGTGTGGTTTTATTGATCTCTCTCTGGTGTTGCAGTAAATTGGTTTGGCTGTAGATAGAGGGACTCAGCGCCTACCGCTGTGTGTCTGAGTGTCTCTGACATTTAACATGATCTTTAAAGGCATTTCTCCACGGTGCCCGCAGGATCCAACTGCGTGCTGGGTGGTTCTCCATTCTTCCTCCATCCCAGGCCTCAATCACACACACACACACACACACACACATACACACATACACACACGCACTCATTCTGACATAGTCTGGTCAGCACAGCCACTCCCCTAGAGGGTAAAGAGGCAGGTGGTGCTGTACAAGCTGGGAACGACAGTTGTTTTTGGTCAGTATTTAAGAAGCAAACATTATAAAGTAAAAAATTCAATAAATATTCAACATTTGCCATTAAAGAATAGTTTGTTTCAGAGTATTGGATGACTGATTCTGCCAACAAGCATTGTTTCCCCAAAGACTGTGTCACAAATTGCGATGGGTCCCAGGAGTTTGTGTTTTCGTGGGTGAGATCATCTTGTATGTTTCCAGGGAGCTCACATTTTGAGCATGTTCAAATATTGATTTTCATTGTTTAAAACTTCAGAAATACTAACATCCAATCAATATCACTTAGTCAACAATAAAGTATTCTTATTAAATTTAATTAATGGTCAAGAGTCCATCAACTTGGGTCATAAAGGCTTTTAAATCGTGGGTAACACTGTTTTATAGTACAAATACCGTATTTTCTGCACGACATGGTACACCGGATTATAAGCCGCATTGAGCAACACAGAATAGTCAATATAACCAATTATATTCTTCTTCATTTAACTTAGATTGGTCAGATAAGTCTCATCACTGTTCAGTTGTAACACGTAGAATACAAAACAGTCCCCTTTTTCAGGGGTTGCCACAGTGAGTCAACAATTTCCATCTCACCCTGTTCTCTGTATCCTCAACTCTACATCCATGTCCTCTCTCACTGTATCCGTCCATCTCCTCTTTGGCCATCTCCTAAAGCTCCATCTTTAGCATTCATAAAATACAAAACAATACTCTCACCTTTTCTGTTCACTCTTTCACAAATTCATCACATTCTTCGTCTTCAGTGTTTGTGATTAACAGTTGCAGAATTTTGGCATCAGACATTTAATGTTCTGTCTTGTCATTATTTACATCGGTCTCGTTGCTGTTACTTAGCTGTTCAGTGACAATTCCAGAGTTTGAAACATGTTTGTAGACATGTCTTTTAACCTGTGGTGTCCTTATACACACGCTATAACATTACATCACACCTGGGCAAACTAAGGCGCAGGGGCCGGATGCGGCCCGCTTGGCGTTATAGTCCCGCCCGCCCAACTTGTCCTTATTTTACTTTTAATTTATATTATCGTTATACTTCTACCTTTTCCCTGCAAAGCCAGCATTTCCCCAATAGATGGTCTCAAAGAGGCTAAAAAGATTTAGCCTTTATTTAATACTTTGCTCATCATTTATCTTAGTTCACTGAAATACTCAATCTTTCTTTCCTGACCTGGCGCGTAACTCAAATTTTAGTACCACCTCTGGCCCGGGACACAAAATAATTGCCCAGGCTTGCATTACATTAAACACCAGTACGTATTACTCTGAACTGTCGAAACACAGTACAGTAAAATTTTACTCTGTTGGGCTCCTGACAACCAGAGTTATAATAGTTTTGGATTTTTCAGTGTAGTTTTGTTTTAGTTAGTTTTGCCTTTTAGCAAATTAGTTTTAGTTAGTTTTAGTTTTTCGTAAAAGCAACTGATTTAGTCTTAGTTAGTTTTAGTTTTTCCACAATGTTTAGTTTTAATTAGTTTTAGTTTTTGTTTTAGTTTTTGCGAGGTTCGCAAAAACTAGTTCTAGTTCTAATTTCAGTTAGTTTCAGTTAGGACACATTTTCGTTTTAGTTAGTTATGTTTTTTTTAATTTAATGATCGTTTTAGTTTGTTTCAGTTAATGAAGAGTTTTTTTCAGTGATCATTTTCGTTTTTTCGTTAGTTTTCGTTAACGATGATAACCCTGCTGACTACAGTGGCCATAATGCTCTGACAAAAAAATCAAAACTTTGGCTTCAGAGCTTAAGAAAGTCAGGCTTAAATTCAATGAATCCACACACAAGGTGCACAACATTATAAGGCACAGTGTCAAGCTACGAGAGCATGACTCATTGTAGCACTTCAGGCCCAGCACTTGATTTATCGCTTCATTTTTGATTATTTTCTGATCTCTGATCTTTTTTTTTTCCTTTTGATGTCACTTGTATTTGTAGGATCTACTCCAGGTTTTCCTCGAAGAAGATGCAGGAGTTGACAGAGACTGGCCTCACAAACTTTCTGCTGCTCTTCCTGGTGGTGGCCAAACAGATTGAGCTTGAAGATGTGGCCAACAGAGCCTGTGAACTGCTGGGCTACCTTCCATCCAACTGCCCTCCTGGGCGTCGAACACTTGTCTGGAGAGGACAGCTGTCACTGCTGATGCTGTTCCAGGTGAGACTGATAATCACAACAAGAAATACTTGTTTCCTCAATTTTTGTCAAATTTTAACTTTTCTTTTTTTTTTTTTTCCTTTCCCCAGGAGAGAGGTTTGGATGTTGGTGCCCAGGCGAGCTGGCTCGCAAACTCCTTCAATGAAACTTCCAAAGAGTTTTATGACAAAACCACTGAAGTTTCCCGTAAAAATGCCCTGTGGGGTACACTCAGCTCCTATCTGGATGGCGTGGCAGAGGTGTTCGAGTTGAGCACCAACCTCTGTCTATCGGAGGAGAAGCTTCTAAACGGCGGCTTCGCTTGGTTGCTACGAGCCTGCGGTCAGTCGGAGCTGAATTCCGCCCTCTGCTTCCTGCAGGTGGTCCTCGCTCAGCTCAGGTGAGTCAGCGCGCAGGTGTCGCGTGTCCTATCTCGGTTTCTCAATTTTCTCTTTTCCTCAATAGTGTTTCCACACTGAGGCTAAACTTTTGTGACACACCCAAGTTTAGCTTTCAGGAGACTCTCAAAGGTAGTCAGAGAGGTGGAGCAGCACCAACCAGAGTCACCTCGGTTCTCATATAGACAAAAGAGTGAGTGAACGTCGATAAAGACTATACTGTATGTGGAGTTGAGGCCCAGTGCTATTCTCCTGAGGACCTGTGCCCTCCAAGTCACCCTCACCTGGTGCTGCCAGAGGCTGAGTAGAGTTACAGGCCCAGGAGAGGCAGCATGAACCCCTCTATAGTCCCGGCCACAGTGGTCCTGCTGTGGTCCTGGTGAGAGACCACGGCCGGAAGATTGTCAGGAAGAGTTCAACTGTTGGACAGAGGTGTTTGTTTCATGACCCACCCCAGCAGAGGATCAGTTCACCACAGCTGGTACAGTGTCTGCTGTGTGTGTGGGAGGGGGGACGTGAGAACAGAAGAGACAGTGGATGGAAGTCAACTGAGATTGAACTTCGTGCATGAAGTGAGAAATATTTTAGCGTTGATTTATTTTTATTGTCACCGAGATTCTTTAATTTTATAGTGACACGTGAAGGATTTTTCAAATCTATATGTTGTTGACACATTTGGTTTAGTTCATCACTGAATTTCAAAGTTTGAATGACCTTAAAGTCAAAGTTCCATTTCTGTGAGTTGGATGAAAATGATTTGTACTTCCGTTAAGTTAAACTTATAATTATATAACGTATACTGTAATGAATTCTTTTACATATCAGTTATTTTATCTTCTTTTGATGGAGAAAATAGGGCAAGGTACCTTCTTCCTCTTCCTCTTCTTCTTCCTCTTCCTCTTCCTTTTCTTCTTCTTCTTCTTGTTCCTCTTGTTCCTCTTTTTCTTCCTCTTCTTCTTCCTCTTCTTCTTCCTCTTTTTCTTCCTCTTTTTCTTCCTTTTTTCTTTCTCTTTTTCTTCTTCTTCTTCCTCTTCTTCTTCTTCTTCTTCTTGTTCCTCTTGTTCTTCTTCTTCTTCCTCTTCCTCTTGTTCCTCTTCTTCTTCCTCTTCTTCTTCCTCTTCTTCTTCCTCTTCCTTTTCTTCTTCCTCTTCCTCTTCTTCCTGTTCCTTTTCTTGTTCCTCTTCTTCTTTTGTTCTTCTTCTTCTTTTTCTTCTTCGTCTCCATCATGGTAGCTCCATCTGTAGGATCATTCTTCTACCAATGTAACCGCTGCCCCACCTGTGAACATGTCCAAACCATCTCAATCCGGCTTTTTCCTCAAACCTTCCTGTCTGCCATTACACAAAATCAATACCTACAATACAAAAATAACCTAATGGTGTCTTAAAAAAAGAAATATCAAACGTAATTATTCACCAATTCGTCAATGTTTGATGTTTGATTAGGAAACTGGGAAACACTAGCAGCTTATTCCTCGTTTTTTTTACTTGTGTTATTTTAAGTGGTTAATATAGTTCTGTGTGTTTCACAAAGAGAATGTGATTCCTTTGTCCTCAGTTTTATACATTATACCCTATGGTCTATGCATACACAAACCTACAGTGATTTGAAAATAGCAAAGGTGAAACCTGAGCCAGAGTTTCTACTTCTTACCTATTAACAATATATCTGGTGAGCTCGGCTAATTCCCAGACTTCCCGATTTCAGATCTAGGGGTTGGAGGGCACACATTTGCACATTAATGGCCATGGAGAGTAGGAGAAGCAGAGAAGTCTCTGAGGTGCACTGTGTTATGGCCTGGACCACAGTGACCCACTTAACAAAGTAAAAAAAAAAAAAATAATAATAATACCATGCTTCGTCTCTCTCACTCTCTCCTTCCAGTTCATCCGCACAAATTAAACATCTTTTTTTTTTTTTGCCCATGCAAATGTTCACTATGTCATTGTGATTAATGTTTTTTTTTCGATGACACAATTAATGGGCAATTATGTCGCTCGGAAAATTTGGCCTGTGTATCATTATGTCTATTAAGAACCGTGTAGAACCTGCACACATTAAGAGAATTATCCAGCCGCCGCCTCCGACACTGGAAGGTCCGAAACAGTCACTTGTATAATTACTGAGTTTGATTCCATCCTGTGATCTCCTCTTGTGGAAGAGTGTGGGAGCCACGGGTTGATGAGGTGAGCTGACGTTGGTACACACACCCAAGTGGGAGCAGTTTTACGATTCATTCTGGTTTCTTTGGTTTCATAAAAAATACAAGAGAACTCTGTGATGGGTTCTCTTTCATGAGGATTACGGTAATTTAGCAGAACTTCAGGGACTCGCTGTTTAGACTGTTACTGACACTCTAGTTAAGGCATGGGTAAACTAAGGCCCGGGGGGTTGGATGTGGCCCGTTGAGCTTTTTAATGCGGCCACCCAACGTTGTCTTTATTTTTCAGAACTTTATTACTCCTGCAGGAGTATCCTTCAGGAAATTATGCCTCCACATTTAACCCATCACCGTAGTGGACAGGGGGCAGCCCGCTGAGCCAGCGCTCGGGGAGCAATCTTAGGGGACGACACTAGGGTTCAATCCTGGGAAACGGGATTCCCAGGAAATGCAATCAGAATTATTTCCCGGGAATAGGGAAATGTGAAGATTGGACCTGGGAAAAATTGGGAGAAAAACAAGTGACGTGCGTCTTTTGATTGTCATGCAGTAATGCGGACGGCAAAGGGTCTTGCGTAGCGTCTTTTTGCCAGCCGCTTCCCCCGAGGAGAGCGAAGGTGCGTCCAAGTCCAACTTAGTTCACGGATACATGCCTAATGTATTAGGAAATTATCATGAAATAGTTTGCTTTAACATATTTTGCTTTTAAATTGGAGTTGTGTAAATATATTATTTGGGCTATAACAATTGTCTAGTTTCTCAAAAGACAATGGTATTATAGCAGATGTCGCCCACGACGGCGCAAGTGGCTGAGCCTTTATAGGAGCGGTGGAGATGAAACCTATTGTTTTGTATCACTATTTATAGCCTAAAATAGCAATAATTTCATGTACAAAGCAGGTTGGCAGGCATATTTGAATGAAATTTAAATAAGGCCTTTACACAGGGTACAGTAGAAATAAATAAATAAATTCCAGGATTCCCGGGAAACAGCTAGTCTTTTCCCGGGATTTGGTTTTTGTCATTTTCGGGAAAAATATTGAACCCTAGACGATATTGTCATTATACTTTTGCCTTTCCTCTGCAATGATGCGTTTCCCCAGTAGATGGCGTCATAAAGAGTATTAGAAATGTGGGATTTTACACATTTATGACTAAATGCCACGTATCGTAATTCAAACAAACGATCCATATCTCTGCTCTTTAATCGCCTCCTTGTGTCCAATTTTAGGACCGGTTGTGGCCCGCGAGTCAAAGAGTTTGCCCACGTCTCCTCTAGAACTCCTGCTCTTTTTATTCATTTATTTGTGGATTTCGTGGAGAAGAAAGTGCGTTCTGACTCGAAGTTCAACTTTGGACTTGGTGATGGTTGTTCATTGCCTCGCATCCCCTGTCTGTCTTTGTGAGGATTCTGCTTGTCTGCATTTTTAGTCAGAGCTGGGGGGGGAAGGGTTAAACGGAAGCCCTAATAGTGCGATGGGGCTGAGTGTGTGCATGTGTGTGTGTGAAGGAGAGAGTGTGTGTATTTGTGTGTTCACGGCGTAAGAAGCTCCAGTGAGGAGGATTAAGTGGGGTCTCTGACGATGTCTTGTACAATGAGGGTTGATGGGTGTGAAAGGCCCATTCCGCAGTAGTAACGAGGCTAATGAATTCAGACTCCAATCGATTGTCTCTGCTCTCCCTGGATTAGATGCAACCTTGCTGGAAGGGAAGACACCGTAGAGGTGTGTGTGTGTGTGTGTGTGTGTGTATGCATGTGTATGTACCATGGCAAAAGAACTTCAGTGATTGAGGATGTGATGGAAGGGAAGGGGGTTTGCAGGTTCCTCTGTCCTTTCTTCTTCTCCCAGCACACCTCAACTCGCCCCGACTCCACAACACCACCACCCCCTCCGCCCCCATCTGAGCGAATTGGGGGACAGGAGGATCATCTCCAGTCTAAATGAGATTACAGCTCCTTCAGCTGCTTATCTGGACTAATGCCAGCCACTGTGGGGCTGCCGTAGCTGCTGGGGCGAGGGCCAGGGATGAGCCAGAAGAGCCCAAGTATAGAGTGTTCCTGTACCGGGGATCAGCGTTAGGCCCCTCTCTCTGTGGCTATAATATCCTGTTCTCCTCCTTCCCAACCTTCTCCTTTCATCCAGCTCTGCTCCACAGTGCAGTGCACCACCGCCCTTGTAATCCCCCCGGAGAAAAGAAAGAGAAAACACATCAAGAAGTGGTGAAAGACAAAAAAAAAACAGAGGGGGGCAATAGGTTTTTGGGTGAAAATCATGGGACAATTTGAGGGAGGAGTGAGCGGGATATGCAAGATTTTTTTTTTTTTTTTTTGTTACTCCGTTGAGACTCTTGTTAATTTGATTTGTCTTCTCTGTTTTCTTTATGTGCCCCTGTCTGTGTCCTACAGACGTGTCCATCAGCGCAGCGTTCCCACCATGTCGACCAACGTGGTGAAAGAGCGCCACCTGGCAGTAGCGTCAGCGTTATGGACACACTTTTTTCCCTTCCTGCGCAGCTTGCTCCTGTCACAGACCCCTCCAGCACAGCTGGCAGACGCGGCTGCAGGTCAGTAACACCCACTGGGAGTAAGAGGTACAGCAAGTGGAGAGGAGAAGGTGGATGAGGAAGACCAGGTGGTGAGGGCAAAAAGTTTGGCTCCGAGGAAACTAAACTTGCCTTAGCCAGGTCTGACGGTTCTGAGTTAAAGCCATTCATTTCGATATTGTATAGAGCGCCAGGTGATTTGAGGCTTTTTAAAACGTTGGGAGAATGAAATATA
Organism: Paraplagusia blochii; assembly: GCA_016785265.1. Classification (NCBI taxonomy): domain Eukaryota; kingdom Metazoa; phylum Chordata; class Actinopteri; order Pleuronectiformes; family Cynoglossidae; genus Paraplagusia; species Paraplagusia blochii. Next base: position 10,197 of record JAFBJS010004059.1, on the reverse strand, counting down.
AATCCCAAACCTTTGTCTTCTTAAGGTTTCACTCTGCTCGCCTTCGATTTGCCGAGCTCTGCTCCCCAAGATCTACAGCCCAACCCTGTCCTGTCAACTATGCAATGTTTCGCCTGGGACGACATGGTTCACCCCTCTCTGGTGACCCGCTGCCTCCCCCACCTGCTTCAAAACAGGTACTGTCATATTTATATATATATATATATATATATATATATATTTTTTTTTTTTTTTTTTGTTAATATAGTTAAACATTGGCTGAACTTCTTTTTCTTTGGGCTTGTCACTTTTTTCAAGGGTTGCCACAGCGAGTCAACAATTTCCATCTCACCCTGTCCTCTGTGTCTTCTTTTCTAACTCCAACTACCTCCATGTCCTCCCTCACTGCATCCACCAATCTCCTCTTTGTCTCCTACCTGGTAGCGCCATCTCTAGGATCATTCTTCTACTAATGTATCCACTGTCCCTCCTCTGAACATGTCCAAACTATCTCAATCTGGCAAACCTTCTTGTCTGTGTTGTCCCTCTAATCACCTCATTCCTGATCCTGTCCATCCTTGTCTCTCCTAAAGAGAACCTCAGCGTCTTTAACTCCTCCACCTCCAGCTCTGTCTCCTGTCTTCTACCTATTCGTAAGTGTCTCTAGTCCATCATGGCTGGTCTCATCACTGTCCTGTAAACCTTTCCCTTCACCTTAGCTGAGTCTCTTCTATCACAGATCACTCCTGACACCTTTCTCTGGATGAAGATAAGATGTGTATAAGAGACAGCATTAATGAAGACACAAAAAAGTTTAGATGGAGTTGAGAGACGTTTCATTCCTTAACTGAGGAACTTCATTAGAATCTGATGGACTCCAAGAAGATGTCCAGTGGTTTACAGCTTACCTTTTTGGACAACATGACCGGGCCTGCTGGTAATTGAACCAGCAGAGTGATTATGAACTCTGCTGGAAACATGATGTGAGACGAACCCAAAAAATTGTGAGCCATCTGAGGATTGCAACCCAGTCTTTGAGAAACAATGGTCTATTCAACAAATTAAAGTATTCCTGATCCTGTCCATCCTTGTCTCTCCTAAAGAGAATCTCAGCATCTTTAACTCCTCCACCTCCACCTCTGCCTCCGGTCTTCTGTCCTTTCCTAGTGTCTTTAATCCATCTGGTCTGACGACCTGTCTCTTATACACATCTAGATGTGTATAAGAGACAGCCTCCTTGTCTCCTACCTGGTAGCTCCATCTCTAGGATCATTCTTCTACCAATATAACCACTGTCCCTCCTCTTAACATGTCCAAACCATCTCAGTCTGGCTTCTGTAGCTTTTACTCCAAACCTTCCTGTCTGTGTTGTCCCTCTAATCACCTCATTCCTGACCCTGTCCATCCTTGTCTCTCCTAAAGAGAACCTCAGCATCTTTAACTCCTCCACCTCCAGATCTGCCTCCTGTCTTCTACCTATTCCTAGTGTCTCTAGTCCATCCATCATGGCTGGTCTCACAACTGTCCTGTAAACCTTTCCCTTCACCTTAGCTGAGTCTCTTCTATCACAGATCAGTCCTGACTCTTTTCTCCAGTTGTTCCATCCTGCCTGTACTTTATTCTCTTCTACAGAGAAAACATGATAATGTTTAATATTACAGTTAAAGACTTGGATTGCATTAGTCGTTCAAACATATTCCAGAATAGTTTTAATTTCTTGGTTACTTGTCTTTTCGATAAAAAAAAATGAGCTTTGTTTCTGATCTCTGTCTTTTCCAGTGAACTGATGTCTTCACTCTGCGGTGATGCTGGTGTTGGAGTTTCATGTTCGGCACAGAGCCTTTCAGTGAGAGCCTGGTTCAGATGTATTCTACAGCAGCACCTTCACAAGAACGCTGATGGGTCTGAGAGCAGAACAGGTACCGCGGATCAATATGTCAGTATCCAGCCCGCACTCTAGAAGGGAATTATGCAAACGAAGAGAGAAAGAAGTGGGGAGATTTTACTGCCCACCTTTTTACCTGCCGTGAGGCTTTTGACCTCCGCATCACGCAGATAATCCCAGGATGTAAACATGGTTCAATCCAACAGGAACATCTGTTCCTCGACTCTCACTAAATCCCAAGAGTTTTAATCTGACGGAATCTTGAAAAAAAAAATTATTAAATTTGATGTATACTGCATTATAGTAGTGTTAAACATCGTGTTTCAATGGTTGTGTTTGTTCAGGTCGTGCTTTAGATGAGCAGCTGTGTGAACTGACCCGGCTCATACTCAGGCTTCCTGAAGTGGACGCTCTCCTGCAGAAAGCTGGACTCCAGTCCAGTGGCACCAGGACTGAGCCCACCTCAGCTCTGGAGATGTTCATTAAGGTAACGCATTTTATCAGCTGACACCTCGGTGAATCACGGTGACATCACCACTGGCCGTGTAATAACAGGAATCGATGTGTTTAGAGGTGACGTCGTCAGTCCTTCTACATGAGACGCTTTCTCCTGTCAGTCTATGACATGACATGAATGATTACTGTGTAATGCATACTTGTCAAACTCAAGGCCCGGGGGCCATATTCGGTCCATAAAATCATCTGGTGTGGCCCGCGGGAGCTTAACCAGGTTTTTTTAAATTGAGTTTCTTAACCTGATAGATTAAAAAGTAGTTTTATTACATAGGGATTACCAACAATTGTTAATTAATAACTATAATAAGGTAATTATTAACTTCAGTAACATGTATTAGTAGGTTTTGCAGTAGTGATATCTATACAGTCTTCTATTTACAACTGGCCTTTCAAGGAAACTGTGTTTTCGATGTGGCGCGGTGTAATGTATGTGAGATTGCAATAATAAGGACAAACGAAACAGTTGATTGCAAAATGACTAAATAAGTAACTTATTTAGTAATTTTGCAATCTTATTGTTATAGAAAGTGCGATATAAATGCTACAATTTTTCTTTTATTTTCCCAAATATGGATGTTTGTATTTTTATTTTACAAATCATTTTATTTATTCAGACTTCCTTTTCTGTTTTATTCATTTCTAAATCATTCCATGCTCTAGAAGTAAAGCATTCCAATTGAACCAGTTTGGGACATTTGCTCATGTGATATCAGCTCCACCATCGTGTCTGCTTCCCATCACTTTCAGGCGGTGGGCCGGATCTACCGTGGACTTCAGAGCTTTTCTGAACGTTCGTCCATGGTGTCCAGAGCTCTGGACTACATCGGAGACGTCATGAAACACATTAAACCCGCTCTGGTCAGTAAGAATCCAGATGGCCTGCAGCTGGTCTACTGGGCTGTAGGTGGGTTTGCAAAATATAAACATATTTACACAGACTTCACAGTCTTTTTTTTTTTTTTTTTGTCAAGAAATGAGTCAATCATACTGTACCTTGTGTGAATAACTGTTGTGTGTGGTTTAGGCTGTTTAGTGAAACACTGGAGCCCCCTGCTGGTCACATCGAAATCACAGCAGCTACTGTTCCGTGTTGTGGATGGATTGCTGCTCCCTCACAACCTCACGCAGCAGGACAAAGCCCTGAAGGACAGCCTCCCTCTGTACCTACAGGTCAGAGTAAACATATACAGACGTACACTGTACAGTAGCGCTGTGTGTACCACGATCACACCTTAGATGTTTACTGTCACGCGTCGGAAACCCAACCCTCTCATCCCTCACCCATCTGTAATGCGCTCAGATGTTTCCTCGCTGACGTTATTAATTGCTTCTCCTGCAGGGATTGTCGGAGGCTTCCAGCGCGTCTCCGTCCCAGGGTGTGTACCTGAAGCAGCAGCTCCGCTCTATTACCCGCAGATACCTGGATCATTTCCTTCCTGCCTCGCCCTCCTTGGGTGTCATCGCCAACCACCCGGTGCTTCTCAGTGCCTGTGAAGTGAGTTCAGTGACTCGAGGCGCATCGTTGAGGAGAATCATTGTGGAGGTCCTTTGGTAGGTTCCGTAGAACCTTAATGACGTTGGACATGCTTATTTTTTTTGTTACTATATCTAAAAAAATAAAAAATAAAATCTAATTTCTCTAGTGAGAACTTCCTGCAGTTCAAGGGATACGCTCCTCCTCCTCGCCTTGCATCATCGCTGATGTTCTTGGGAGAACTTCTGAGAAGAAGCGCTGAATCAGACCCTGCTCTTCTCACTCTGCCCCTCCCGACCCTGCTGCGCAGCTTGATGCTGGTCAATGATCCACAGGGTAGGACACATGTCACATAGCACGCTTTGGACCTAGTCAAGACTGACATGTGTACAGTTCTAATCACAGTAGGAGACAGTCATAGTGAAAGTGTCCCTCAGTGGTCCCTAACCTTTTTTTTTGCGCCACGGACCGGTTAAATGTCTCGTGCTATTTTCATGGATCGGTCGTTAAGTTGTGGCAGATAAATACCCCTTATTAAAAGTACATTTCTGAAATATTTTCCTACCTATAAAATCTTCCTACCCAAATTAACTGTGCATGCACACAACAAGATTTCCCAAGTGAACACAACCTATAACTTTCTGCTACCAGACCAGTATATAGAATCTTGTACCAGTGACTCTGCGTCATTTTGGGTTTATTATTGTTGTCTTGACTGAGAAAATATTTCTTAATCAAATATAGTTGCATTATTGATGATGGAATCCTAGCCATTCTATTGGTCAGTTCTTTTGTTGATATGGGTATGGATCAAGTGGAAGTAATAGACACATGGGGCCAAAAGGAAACATTATTTCTCTGCGGCCCGGCACCAATACACCCAAGACCGGTACCGGTCCAACGGCCCAGTGGTTGGCCACCACTGCTACAGTTAGTGCACCTGATGACAGTTTGGTCCTCTCAAAAACAACATTTCAATACTGAGCCTGAGCAGAAATATTTTTACTAATAGAAAAGTAACATTATAATGATGAGCACTTTTTAAGATTAATTTGACAGGATGTTCTTTAATAGCAAATAATGCTTTTTTTTTTAAAAGTCTGTAAATATTTTGTTTACTTTTTATGAACTCTTTCTGTGATTCGTTATTTTCCAATAGAAGCTGTTTTTTTTTTTAACAGTATTTGTTGGTAACAACTGTCATTTTTCTGTTGCCTCCGTGCAGTGAGGAAGACGAGCACAGATGCCGTGCAGCTCATAGTGGAGAGATGTGCTGCTGCTGCTGCATCGACAGAGGGACCATGTGACCAGATGATCTCCGTCCTACGGTAAGTGACAATAAGTACAACTAAAAGTAATGTACGGCAATAAATATCCGGTGCAAAAGCGTCGGCGCTGCCTCTCGGTCTCCTTTATCTTTCACGGCTCTCACTGTTTGTGTCATTCCCAATGCTCCAAGGTCATTTGTGGAGGAGAATGAAGGAGTGTATGACAGGCAGGTATACAGTGCCCTGGAGACCGTGGCTGTTTTAGATCCATCTGTGGTCCGGGCTCTTGTTCCCAACCTGTCTGTGAGCCTGAGAAATACAGAACATAAGAGGGGACTGGGCAAGAACATCGCCTTGAGGTAAAGCGAGTGTATGAATCATATCCTGGAGGCTACACACACACACACACACACACACACACACACACAGGATGAACCGCTTTCAACTATTTTAAGTTGTCTAGACAATATGCCTGTGAAAGACCACGTGGCTGTTTTGCTCGGGTGAGAATGTCCACTAACACGACTGACGGGTCTGTCTGTGTTACAGGAATGCGTATCGGACACTGCTGTCCCTGCTGGGGGAGAGTGGACAGGCAGAAATATCCAGCTTGGAAGCAGACTAAAAATAAAGTTTTTTACAAAACCTGGCCACGTCCTATACGCGAAACCTGTCATGAAGAAAAACTTTTCAGGGGAAATTATTTGTTGGGACATTTGTAACCAGAGCATTTGGAGGCGTCCCCCCCGTTCACGGAGCTGTTCACCTTGTCCAAGTAGCTGCTCTGCTCAACGCTGCCCTTGGATTGCACTCCTTCCATCCCACTAGAACTGGAGACAAGAGCTAACATCAAGACATGGAGAGGATTGAATGTACTCCAGTAGTACTCGCTGTACTCAGACAATTATAATAATGGACTCGTGGAGCCAATGTCCCTCAAGTTTGTATATAATGTGAGGACCGCGCAGGTCTGCCGTTGGACAGATGTATTATTAACAGAATAAAATGTGACAGTGAATATGAAATGTGTTCATACCTGTCGATACACCTTTCATCTCAGTCCCGCTACAGAACAGGAAGTGAGGAATGCGAGCAGTGAAGCGTGGACAGGCTATTTGTGCTTATGCCACAAGGTGCTGGATGCGTTTCTCCCCGCTTTGCACTCGCGGAATTACAGATTTGATGACAGTCGTGGGCGAGCCCAAAGAGTTCAGCTGCAAAGCTGGGGCGTGGGGCCGGGAGGGGGGAGTTGGTGGAGGAGGAGAGTGCTATTTGTTCCAATTCTCTCACGCCTTTTCTAAGCCACGGCAATCTCTTAGAATTCGTTTTTAGTTTGCACCTAATCATACAAAGTCTCACTTCTGTCTCCCACAATCACCAAGTCCCATTTGGTGTCATTGCCAGTCATTTTCCATCCTTATCAGACTGCACAACACCACTCCATGTGAGCAGCCTCCTCATCTGCGACGCTCCTTCTCCCCGGAAGCATCAGAGGTGGCGAGGATTCACGGTGATGTGCGGCTGAGGAGGTGATGCCTTAATTTAGTGCTCAATTATTTATCGGTGCTAAATCTTCCTCGGTGGACTTTCCACACACTGTCACAGCTGTAAGCCATTTTCATGAGATGCGTCCCAGCTCCATTACTCCAAGTTATGTTTCTCCCCGAAAGAGCCTGAGACCACCTGCGTATTAGCGCACAGTTTTTTAGGAGTCAGAAAAATGCAGTTTTCAATATTTCCAGAATTTTGTCTATTATTTTTTTTATTATTATTTATTTTTTAATATATTCTGTCTATAAAACAATGATGAAACAAGGACTGGACCTGAAACTCACTAGGTTATGAGCAGTTTTAAAGTAATTAAGTGTGAGGTTCGATAAGGATGGACAGGATCAAGACAGAAGATCAGCTGTGAAAGAGAAGAGTACAGGCAGGACGGAACAACTGGAGAAAAGTGATAGAAGAGAGTCAGCTAAGGCGAAGGGAAAGGTTTACAGGACAGTTGTGAGACCAGCCATGATGGATGGATTTGAGACACTAGGAATAGGTAGAAGACATGAGACAGAGCTGGAGGTGGAGGAGTTAAAGATGCTGAGATTCTCTTTAGGAGAGACAAGGATGGACAGGATCAGGAATGAGGTGATTAGAGGGACAACACAGACAGGAAGGTTTGGAGATAAAGCTAGAGAAGCCAGATTGAGCTGGTTTGGACATGTTCAGAGGAGGGACAGTGGATACATTGGTAGAATGATCCTAGAGATGGAGCTACCAGGTAGGAGATGAAGAGGATATTGATGGCTGCAGTGAGGGAGGACTAGTTGAGGTCAGAGTAGAAGATACAGAGGACAGGGGGAGATGGAAAATGTGGACATGCTGTGGCTCCATGGTTCCAAGTGTATTTTCAATGCTGTTCTGATCCAAAATAAAAAGAGCCACACTCATTTTGTCATCTGTTTTTGGAAAAGATGAACACATTATGCAGTTTTATTGTCACCTCATTCGCACACTTTTTGGTAACAGTGTGATGACAATGCTGAAATATTATCCGAAACAAAAACAGTCATTGGTCTTGAGGACAATAGAAAAGACACATTTAACTCCACAGGTTCAGTAAGTGGCGTCTGCCTCTATTGTTGCTCAAAAACTGCATCATTTTCACTTAATTTGAACAGAAAAAAAAAATAAGTGTTTCAAACCTGCTAAAACAATATAAAATGCATGCGAAGAAATAAACGTATTTTCTGGAAAAAAACAACGCAGTCAATCTCTCTAAACATCAAAGCGATTATAGTCGTTTTAATGTCACTATTACACGTGATTTCCAGCTCTAAAAAACACAGCTACAGCCCTATAATGTCTCCGAAAAAAAACTCAAGACTTCAAGTCCCAACAGAATTCTATTTCTTAACTTGCACACAGCATCTATACTGGGCGTCACCAACGGCAACTGCCTTTAGGGAAATACAAGGCTAATGCCGTGTTATTGTCGCGGCTGCTTGTGTCTGATTTTTCCCCGTAAGCTCGCGGAATAACATGGCTTTTGCAGTCTGACAAAATCATATTATTACAGCTGTGTGGTGAAGAAATCCCCAGCCCTCTTACAGCAGCCGTGAAAGATTTTCAATGATGACCAAGATCAGCTTCATTTAAAAAAATAATAAATAAAATACTGACTTCTGAAAGAGTGTAACTGAGGTTTCTCATTGTTTTATGTGTTGTTCATCATTTCTGGCACTTTGTTCAATAATGGTTCACACAGCACCGATTCTGTGATGGGGGACTTGAAGCGTCTGTAGGTTTGGGCAGGTGAAGTAAGGAGCAGGGAGGAAACAGGCTGCAATTCCATTAGAGGCAAATGGCAAAGTAGGGCCGTAGAAAACCTCCTCCTTCCCCTCTGTGCTCACATCCAGCACCTGGAATTAAAAAATATGAAAAAATAAAACAAACTATGAGGCACAATCTTCCAACTTTTTCCAAGAGAAACCAGATTCTGGTAAAGTACAGAATACGAGGCGTCGACTAGGAGCAAAATGTCACGTTTCTTACAAAAATGTTTGAGCTTTTCTCATGCATAATAAGTAAGAAAACAAGAAAAAGTAGGCGAACGTAGTCAAATCGTTCTAAACAGGGTCAAAAGAGCTTGAAGTTAGGTGAGAAACAGCCAGAAGATTGGTAAAAAAAAATGGTGAAATGTAAGAAAAAAAAAATTCAACCAAATAAGACAGTGCTTAAACAAAAAAAGTTAAAAATTAAGTGCGACCTTTTTAAGGACCTCTACGTTACTACAGCAAAATGATACCAACAAGTCAAGACAAAACCATTAGTTATCAGAAATTTTTGTATGGGTAAAGATTTACAAAAATATCTGAGCTATTCTTGCGCAAAATAAGTAAGAAAACAAGAAAAAGTAGGCAAAAGTAGTCAAATAATTTTAATTGGGGTCAAAAGAGCCTTAAGTTGGGTGAGACATACCTAAAAAGATTGGGTAAAATATTACCAAAATTTACCATATTACCAAAAAATATTACCAAAATTGGTGGAAAGCAAAAAAAAAATAGGCAATCGTAGTTAAATCATTCTAAACAAGGTCAAAAGAACGTAAAGTTGGGTGAGAAATAGCTGAAAAGATTGGGTAAAATATGGTGGAAAGGTAAAAAAAATAATTTAACCAAATTAGACCATGCTTGGACAAAAAAAAGTTAAAAGTTAAGCCTGACCTTTTAAAAAACCTCTAAGTTACTAGAGCAAAATGATGCCAACAAGTCAAGACAAAACCACTAGTGATAGAAATTTATATTTGAGTAAAAATTTACAAAAATATTTGAACTTTCTCATGCAAAGTAAGTAAAATAAGTAAGAAAACAAGAAAAAATAGGCAATCGTAGTCAAATCATTCTAAACAAGGTCAAAAGAATTTAAAGTTGGGTGAGAAATAGCTGAAAAGATTGGTTAAAATATGGTGGAAAGTAAAATAAAAAAAAATTTAACCAAATTAGACCATGCTTGGACAAAAAAAGTTAAAAGTTAAGCCTGACCTTTTAAAAAACCTCTAAGCTACTAGAGCAAAATCATTAGTGATAGAAATTTATATATGGGTAAAAATTTACAAAACTATTTGAAATTTTCTCATTCAAAATAACTGAGAAAACAACAAAAAGTGGGCAATCGTAGTCAAATCGTTCTGAACGGGGTCAAAAGAACTTAAAGTTGGGTGAGAAATAGCAAAAAAATTTGTTTAAAATATGGTGGAAAGTAAAATAAAAAAAAGAAGAATTTAACCAAATTAGACCGTGCTTGGAAAAAAAAAGTTAAAAATTAAGTGCGACCTTTTGAAAACCTCTAAACTAGAGCAAAACGATAACAACAAGTCGAGACAAAACCATCAGTGATGAGATATTAATATATGGGTAAAAATTGAACAAAACATTTGGGTCAAATTGAACTACAGTTATGGCAAAAGTTCACGTTGTAAAAGTTTTAAAAAAAAAATTGCTCAAATATGACTTCAAACCAACAATGAGGTTCAGCTTGTGCTATAAAATGTTTAAAACATGATACGGAAAATCAGATTAATA
>JAFBJS010004058.1:4676-19477 GCA_016785265.1 Paraplagusia blochii | reverse complement strand
TGTTTTTCCTTCATATGCATCTGTGATTATTTTAATAATCCCATTCTGCTCCATTGGTTCTTTTGCTTTAATTTCCTTTGAATAGTAGTCCCTTACCTGAAATTATGTATATAGTTCCCTTGCCGCTATGTATCCCTTAAAACTTGAAAGCTCTTCATTTCCCCTCCCTCAACAAATGTGCACATAGCTGTAATTCCCCTTTGTGCCCACCTCTCAAAGCCTGTATCACCTTAAACCCTGGTTTAAATCTATTGTCATGGGATATCCACTGCAAGATCTTTATTTCTGCCTGCAATGAATATTTTTTTATTATCAAATGCCAAATCTCCAATGTGAATTTGCTTATTGGGCTCAGCTGGCCTTTTTCTTGCTTGAATAGTTTGGACTGTGGATTGGCCCTTTCTTTCATCTCAATGTCTTTCCATCTGGCTATGTATTCTTCATTGCACCAGCAATATACTGCCCTGAGTTATGTGTTTTATGAACTTCAGAGGGGAATCCATCACTTCCAGGGGATTTATTGTTCTTTATCCTAGCGATTGCCCCTTCCATTTCTTCTTCTATTATTTCTTGAGTCAACAGTTCATTTTGTTTTTCTCCTATTGAAGGTAGATCCAGCCCATCTAGAAAGTTTCTCATTTCTTGTTTGCCTGCCATTGATGGCTGTGTATATAAAGTTTGGTAATAATCCCTAAATACTCGTTCTATTCTACCTGGTTCAGTTATCAAGTTGTTCGTGTGTGGGTCTCTAATTTTGTATATTGTGTTCAATGCTTGTTGTTTCCTTAATGAATCTTGCCTTCCTTTCCACTTCTGTCAATAATATATCGTCAATTTTAGTCTTTGTCTCTTTCAGTTGTCTGAGTATCTCTGGATCACCTTTAGCTTTGTGTTTTTCCTCTAATTCTTTTAAGCGATCAATATGTGTCTCATAATATGCTACTTTGCCTGCCTTGTGAATTGCTCTATATGCCATTAACTCCCCCCTAATAACTGCCTTGAGTGCATCCCAAAGAATGGTTGGATCTACTTCACCATTATCATTGTCCTCTATATACCTTTTTATAACTTCCTTTGTTCTTTCTCCTAGTTGTTTATCGTTCAGTAGCCCTACGTTCATCCTCCACACTGTAGTCCTCCATCTTGTATGTAATTTTATTGTCAGGTAAAGTGCATTATGATCTGATAAATCTGCTACCCCTATTGTACAATCCTTTACCCTATATAGATCTCCCCTTGTTATAAAGAAGTAAGCTAGCCTTGAATATATATGGTGTGGGTCTGAAAAATGTGTGTTGTCCCTCTCGAAAGGATGTGTGTCTCTCCAGACATCTATTAGTCCCAACTCTCAAATACTTATATTCATCTACTAGTTCTATTTGATGTTGATTGATAATTATTTTAAGATCCTTGTTTGTAGTTTTCTTTATTGAAAAACACATTGAGACAGTTTGTAGCTGACCCCTGATTGGTCAATACTATAGAGCTGGCCTGGTCTTCGTTAAATGCTGTGTAAGTTGCCTGTGATTGGTCAATACATTGGAGCTGGTATGTCATTGGCCTTTATCCTCTGAGGTGGCCTGTGATTAGTCAAATACTATAGCGCTGGGCTGTAATGGGTGAATATTATGGAGCTGGCTTGTGATTGGTCAATGTTCACTGACCTTGCCTGTGATTGGTCAAAGATTCAATATTCGACCAAAGATTGAAGGCCAGCTGTGATTGAAGGCCAGCTGTATTTGACCAATCACAGCTGGCCTGTGGTCATATATTTGCCAATTACCACTCATCTGAGCTGTGATTTATCAAGTAGTATAGAGCTGGACTGTGATGATCAATACTATGAAGCTGGACCAGTTATTGTTTATGCCTTGTTTATGCCTTTGTTTATGCCTTTGTTTATGCCTTTGTTTTGCCTTGTAAGCAATAAGGTTCATGCTAAATTGAACTTAAAAGCAGTAAGGGACATTTCTCTCACCGTCTCGTAGATCCTGCATGCAGGGACAGCTGCTAAATTTGAACTTCAAGGTGCGCTGTGTATTTGTACAGATTTTGGAACATTGGATTAGGCAGCAGCTGAAAACTGGCCAGAATGGAAAGCCGCAGTAGAAGTCTGACTGTGTTGTCCAGTAGATTCTGACTGGACTGATGTGATGTGAAGTAAACAGAAGATATGAGACATTGTTGAGTGTGTGTGCGTGAGCCGGCTCGCCGAACCCCCGGCAGAGTTAAAGAGATAAAGAGAAAAAGGAGAGTGGTGGTGAGTAAAACTGGAATTACGGGTAATTTCCAAGAGTTTGGAATTGACATATGGAGGGACGCATGCTTTAGTGTAAAAACTATGTAGGACATGCGTACATGTTGACAGAACGAACAAAGGCTGACCTCCTTTGGAACCACAGGGTCACCTAAATGATTTTATATATACGTGAAAAGGAAATTTCACTAGATTTTGGGCAAAGACCTGCTGGAGAAGCTAAAAGAGAAAAAGTGAATAGAGGAAAAACACACACACACACATGTAAAATAAAAATGCAGCGCAAGCAACTCAGAGGTCTAGTAAGGCTCATATACAGGTCATTCCAGTTGGCAAAGGAGTAATTTTGGCTTATGCGCTTTTGTCTAATGTCATATGACCGTATATAATCACTGCACATATCTTTAGGGAAGTCATATGTAAGATTCCAAAGTCATTGGTGGTTTAACATCTAAGTCTGTGTTTATGGACACCCGATGGTGTAATTGAAGTTGCTGAAAATTGGAAATTTATATCTGGCACATATTCGCTTGTAAATAGCTGTGTTTACAAGCGGTTGACCAAAAAGGTTTTTCTTTTGACTGGTGTATCTGACTTACTTTTTCTGTTTTTCTCCCTCATCCCCTTCCCTGACTGAAATGACTGAGGACTGTGTGTTTGAATGAGGGCCAGAAGTTCGTGTGTGAAGTCTAAAGAGTCTGGAATTTGTTAAACAAAGCTGATTATTGAAGTGTGATGAATATTTGTTATTGAGTGTTGAAATAGCAAGCTTTCAAGGTTCCGTGAAAAAATAAATAAATATATTTGTATTACAGTAAAAATATTGTGGAATTGAAATTGCGTTGAAATTGGTTCTAAAAAAGTGGCAGTAGTTAAAGTTTTGTAACAGTAAGAAATTGTTGGGTCTGGCTGGTCAAAGAAACTTTTGATGTGCTGCAATTTTTGAATGTGTTGCCATTTTGAAAATTGGGCGTAGTTTAACCACCATCCCAGATATTGATTAACCCAGAAGCCATTTTGAATAAACAGGAAGTCTAATCGCCATTTTTGAAACAAATATTGGGCAGTTAAAAAAAAATCAAACAAAAAAGCATAAAACATCAGAGCTACTCAATAGGGTAAGATCAGCATTACATTAGCATAGCCCAACTAAATAACAAGTTAAGTAGCATCAGGCTAAAGAGCAACATTAGCATCTCCACTAGCACATTAGCATTTCTATTGAGTTTAAGTATAAACTAGCATAGCCTTATTAGCTAGGCTAAGTAGCCATAGTTGTAGCATTAGCATTCTAAATACAGGAAGTAAGAAATAACAGATTACCATAACAATAAAAGATAAATTAGCTTAGCTGGTAATACAACCAAAGAAAACCCACCATAGTGGATTGTTACAAAGATGTGAATATGAGCAAAGCAGGACATTCTTATTGGCTGAATTTAGAACCAACCGGTATAGATTTCGGACTCAAGTACAGGAATTAGAGGAAGATATAGATGGTTACTGTGACAGAATAGGAGACACACAGACCAATGAAGATCGTAAACAAAAGCCAGAGATTTTCCAATCATCTGATTTACACAGCGAACTCAATCAGACTCAAATACAGGAGTTAGAGGAAGAAATAGATGTTTACCATTACAGAATAGGAGACAGACGGACAAATGAAGAACTTGAATAAGGGCCAGAGGTTTCCCAACCATCAAAAACTACTAAACCAAAGACAAGGGTACAGACCAAACATACATCCACCAGACAAATATAATGCAGGTAAATTTCCAATTTGAATAAAAGGCACCCAGGGGCATTATGTGCTGTGGCAAACGGTTGATCTTGCAGGACTTGTCTCCAGACTGCCTGACATCCATGAAGGAGCAAACAAGTGTATAAGAGCATTTGAAGAAGAGACTGTGGGCAAAATGTTGGCTTTGGTGACATTAAGGCCATATGGTCCAGATGCTTTGGAAACCCAACTATGGAAAATCTTCTTAGACACAGTAACGGATGGATACTAGACCTAAGAGCAGATGGAACTGAGTTCAATGTGTATCGCATCATGTTGTGGACAGTGTTGAAGAATGAATATCCTACAAAAGTAGATCCAAAGGCTCTCAGGCGGGAGGCACTCTCAGATACTGAAAACCCTGCCGCGTACATAACCAGGCATGAAACACTGGAAGCAGGAGACTGAGAGGAGGAGATTGAAAGAAGCCCAGTTCTTGTGACATTGGTCAGAAGTGCCATAGTGGAAGCAATGACGGCCCAGTCCAAGCCAACACGTACGGAGGGCCTGGGGATGGGTCGATGCAATGGGAACCCAGAAGTACGGCCAGCCCCTGGGGAAGACATAATTCTGGATACTAGGGATGCCCAGAGAATCCTGAGAGGGAGTACCAGTTTCCCATGTTAAACGTGGAGACTGAAATTCCAATTTTAGTCTCAGAAAAAAAAAACACCTGTTAATCTGATTGGAAGAGATGCATTGTGCAAACTAAATATGACAGTTATGTGTTCAGAAGTAGGTATAATCCAAAAGGCATTGGCACAGACTGTCAAATGACCGTTGAATCAGAAAGAGCAACAGTTTTATTGGTTGGGAGACATCAAGGTACCAGTGTTAAAAACATCTGAATTAAAATCAGCAAAACCAGTAACCGTAGATTTACAACCAGGAGAAACACCGCCTTATGATAAAAAAAAAAAAATAATAATAATAATAAAAAAAAACAAGCTGCTTACAAATGTGCCTCCAGATGCTAAATTCGTTACAGTCATTGATTTGTGTTCAGCATTTTTCAGTGTTCCATTAGCTGAAGATTCACAATATTTGTTTGCATTTACCTACAGGGGAAAACAATACACCTACACCAGAATTCCACAAGGTTTCTGACATTCACCACATGTGTTCAATCAATTCTTAGAAAAGATTGGAAGGGTTGAAAACTCACTTACACATTGCTACAGTATGTAGATGATTTCTTATTAGAGGATATTATTTTGATACAAAAGGAGGCAACCGTAAGTGAACAGGACATTTGGAAGAGGCGAGATGGAACAAGTGAGAAAGGATTGTGTAAGTTGCAAGATGGTTTAATGGTAGCACCAGTGTCAATGTCAATTTTCAATGTTGATTTCGGAAGTGCACAATGCAGATCACTGCGCAAGGGGGGAAGTAATGAAGAAGATTCGACAACAGGGTTATTGGTCACCGTACATGTAGGCAATAGTGGAGGAAGTGTGAAGTCGGTGTAAAGTGTTAAGTATGTGTGAAGTATGGGCGCAGAAGAAAGTGAAAAGTGGTATCAAAACATTAATGGGACATATTCTAGTACCAGAGGGTCCGCTTAGACATCTGGTCATGGACTATGTTGATATGATAAAATCAGTTCAAGGAAAGAGATATATGTTTGTGATAATTGACAGATTCAGTAGGTGGGTTGAGGCCACACCTTCAAAAGATTTAAGTGCTGAGACAGTTGTGAAATTTCTAATCAGAGAAGTAATTCCAAGGTTTGGCATCCCATCAGAAATCAGTTCTGATAATGGATCTGCATTTGTACAGAAAGTAGCCAAAGGTCTTCTACAACAGTTAAGAATCAAACAACGTTTAGGAGCAGTGTACCACCCACAAAGCCAAGGGATGGTTGAGAGAACAAAAGGAACCTTGAAGGCTAAGCTAAACAAGATCTGTGCTACTACTAAACTGAACTGAGTAGAAGCTTTGCCACTAGCACTTATGAGCTATTGCATTCAAATGCATAGAATCACGCATTTAACACTGCATGAAATGCTAACGGGTCGACCCATGCCAGCACCACATATAAGAGGTCCTTTTAAAGGACCTCCGCTTGAGCAATTACAAAATGAATTAAAAGCATATATGAAATATCTTACTATGATCCATAGAACTATTTATGTGCAGGAAAAAGCATGAGAAGAGAACCAGGAGCGGAAGGAGGGCAACCAGTGAAACCAGGGGATCCGGCGTTCATCAAAGTTTTTCGGAGGAAGTGGCACCAACCCCGGTGGGAAGGACCATATCAGATGGTTGGAGCCACACTGAAAGCGGTTCAGGTTGAAGGGAGTACAACGTGGTACCACTTGAACCATTGTTCAAAGAGTAAACTTAAAGAGGAAGACAGTACAGGACCAAAGGAGGAAAATGAAAATGATGTCAAACCTGAAAATAATGACAATGACCTTCCGGTGCATTCAAATGTGGATGATTGCAGAGAACAAAGCCAGGTCAAATCTGGAGGAAGTGACTAGGACTCCGGAGATAACAAAAGTTGGAGAGAAGGAAAATGTGATCCAAAGCCAGACAAAGATCCATTGGGTTGAAGCGGATGAGTATGATGCAACTACAGCCACAATAATTCCCATCAGGATTGCAAAGATCCATAGGGGGGATTAGAGATATTGACAGATATTATATGTAATGACACTATAGGAAAATTGGTCCAAAAAATCTCCCTAAAATTCCAAAGAGAGCATGGCCTAACAAGTACAATGTGTTTAAAGATGAATTGGAAGCGAAAGCCTCACAAAACTACTGGTACAGAAATATGTGGGCAACTGTTAAAGAAATGACATCCGACAATTGTTTAGTATGTTCAAAAGCCCCAGGAACCCAACCAACAGTAATCCCTGAGAAGTACAATTCTAGAGACTGTGCAGAATATTAAAAAAAAAAAAAGAGTTTGTACCATAGGACAATTTAGAAAAAAACAAAGATGCTCCAAAATGCTTTCATGAACCCGTGTGTGGCCTTGGATGTAGATTATTGTTTGGCTCCCAGAGAAAAAACACAACTATATGAGTTTTGATGGCTATAATTATGACACACAATGTGCTGATTTCAAAATTCAGGCAACAGAAGAGGATGCCCCAACAGCGTACATAGTAGATCGGGAGATGGAATATGAATGTTTTGCTAGTGGTGCATTCAAGGATCAAGGTAAGAAATGACGTAAGAAACACAACAGTAAAATGCAATGTTACATGGGTACTAACTTGGTTTCCACATGTTAATAGACCAACAATTACATCGCCAATCTGGTTTGAAAATCCATCCGAGGAGTTAAATCAGGACTGTAACAACAAAAATATAACTATACCTACATTGTTCTTCGTTGCTGACCAAACATACCCAGTAGCAGATAGTTATTAGATGTGTGGGGTGTGAGGTTTATAGATGATGAGGAAGTATATTTGGATGTTATTGGACAACCAGAGGGAATTCTTCCAATTGATTTCAAAGCTAGAGACGAGTTAGTAGCTGGACTTGAGTCCATCATACCATGGATCACTATTAACAAAAATGTATAGTGGATAAACTATGTGTATTATAACCAAAAGCGAATGTTCAATTACACAATTGAGGGATTTGAAGTATATGGAGAACAAATGGATTCTAATACAAAAATGACAATTCAAAACAGATATGGTTTAGACTGGGTGATGGCCGAAAAGGGAGGATTATGTCACATGTTTGGAGAACTGGGTGATGGCCGAAAAGGGAGGATTAGATAAATGTTGTACATATATCCCCAAAAATGCCCCAAATGGAACTTTTACTATGGTCATGAACAAATTACAGAAACTAAGAGCTGAAATGTCGAGAAATATGTATGTATGTATCCAGACTGTTGTGATTTTGTTCATTGTGTTAATTGTTGTTGGCTCCATACATTGTTGCATCATACCCATTGTGAGAAGATGGATCAGAGGAATGTGGTATACATGCGAGCAGTGGAAGACACAAGAATTCAAATGTCCCAGTTGGTGGTTCAGAATTGACCAGGTTGCAATTCCATGGAGTATACTGTTTTAATCTGTTCTTTTCTTTCTTGGAGAAATATTGAGACTGGTGCGATGAATCCAACCTGACCTAAGGGAAAAGAGTTCATCAGGACTATGCCATCTGTTTTCGTTACATTCTAAATTAGCATTACGAGTGGAAGGGAAATTGACAATGGAGTGACATCAAGGACTGTTATTGGACAAAGACGATGGACAATGCCACTGCACACACTCATTTTCACTCACACACCTACATGCATACATACACACTCATTTATACATTGTATACATGCTAATTAGTTTTTGTCATAGCATTTGCAAATGTACTTGTTGTTAAATTGATTTATTCTACTAGTTCATATCAACTGTGTGATATCACATTATAGAAGATTTGTTGTATTTTAATCATTATAATCATTCAATCATAGAATGTTAATTTTGAATATGTTATGTCTATTTGCAAATATTGCCAAGGGTCAGAAGATCTATGATTTGGTTGTGATATGATTTCAACTTATTAACCATTATCATATACATTTGTGTTTTCTTTTTTTAATTTTTTAATATTTATTAATGTCTGTTACCTTTTGATTGCATGGAGTCAGAGACATCGAGACAAGCATAATCGATACTCAAGAAAATCAAGAAAAATGTCAAAGGGGGATATGGAAAGGAATGTTCTTGGTGTGACCTAGGAGGTTGGTCCCCCTTAGTTTAGGACACATCCATATAACGGGCCATAGGAGGATTTTTCTTCCTGCAAATGACAGCCAGCAGGTTTTTCACTCCTATACACCGGAGAACATGAAATGTGTTAGGCTTAAAAGATGATGTAGGAACCAGCAAGTCACAAATAGTGATTTCAGGGGGGATATGTGGTGGAGAATTGTGTATTATGAACAGACAAAGTGTTGGACGACATTCATGTGCAGGGTCACTGTAGAATTGCAGAAAGTTTAGTATCCACGGTATGTGAGACAACAGAGATTGGCACCTGAGTAACACACACAAGGCACATTCCCGAGACCGAATGTGCCTTGTAAAGACAAAACATAAACTGGGGCCTAGATAACAGTAACAAAATGTACCCATGTCAATGTCAAAGCACAGGAGCACAACATTCTACATTTCAGAGGTTTGACGAATGTCAACTCTATAGAGCAGTTCAGCTGGGACCAACGCCTCAAGGACAACTGCCGCCCCAAATGCACTCTTTGCCAGCTTAAAGCAGTGACAAGCAGCAGTTTTGGCCAACCTCAATCTCATGAATCAGTAAAACCTTAATATATTTGGGTGAAGCATGATTCAGCCAAACAGCTGAAGGGTAATTCTACAACAAGCATTACAAGTCAAGACAAAGCATGTTTGGGACAAAACATCAGCTGAACGGTTATTCTACATTTCTCTCTTTTACATAGTCCCATGTATTCAAATGTGCTACTTAAGCAGAGATATGATCGCCTTTGCCTGATTTTGACTTTCAATGTTTATACTGATAAATGATTTTGTAAAAGTTTCAACTTCGTGTGAATTTAACCAATCCGTCAGAAATAAATGTCTGAGACTGTCTAAAACACTACACTAACCACGTTAAAATAAGTCAAATACAGTGTTTGTTCCTACAAACTTATATTTTATATTGCCATGAGTATACTGTTGTAAACAATGGAGCAGTGCCTTTAAGACAACTGCTACCCCATGTGCACTCTTTGCCGTCTTAGAGCAGCGACAAGCGACCATTTCACCTCGACCATCCTCAAGTGAAGTGTGACCCCAATTGTGCAGATTTTTTTTTTTCAGATAAGATTTTTTTCCTTAATTTTTTTGCAATTTTAAAAGTATTATTCGAAAAAAGAAACAATGTCGAACGTGAATGTATCTTATTCAGACAAGCACAATTCAGCCAAACATCAGCTAGAGGGTATTTCTACAACAAGCATTACAAGACAAAAGAAAACATCTGACATGAGACAACACATAAGCTGAAGGGTAGTTCTTTGTTTTTGTCTTTTACATAGTTCCATGTATCAAATTGTGCTTCTTAGGCCGAGATATGGTCAACTTTGGCTGATTTTGACTTTAAATGTTGTTTCTGATAAATATTTTGGGAAAAGTTTCAGATTTATGTGTTGTAAACCAAAGTGCCAGAAATGAGGGTGTTAAACCAGGAAACTAAACACGTATAAATAAATCAAGCACAGTGTGTGTTACCTGAAACTTATATTTTTTATTGCTGTGTGTATAATGATATAAGCTGTGCTTACCGAATTTATTTACTATCAGGCATACAGTCACTCTTTTGAGCAGTGTAACCAGAACCAATGCCTCAGAGACAGCAGCAAGAAGCAACCGTTGGTCCTCGACTGTCCAACATCTCTTGAATCTGTAAAACCTTACTATTTTTGAGTTAAGTTATTCCCCTTTGTGCCAAAATGAATTTGTTAGCTTTTTTTTCATCATATTTTGCAATTTTTAAAGTATTGTTAGAAAAAAGTAACAACATAAAATGATTGTTTTTTAGTCAGACAAGACATGACATTATAATGTACCAGGTGTCAAAATGTGCTTCTTAGGCAGAGATATGATCAAATTTGCTGATTTTGACTTTAAATGTTTTTTCTGATAATTATTTTCGGAAAGGTTGCAGGTTGGTGTCTTATCAACCAAAGTATTAGAAATGAGGGTCTCAAGCTGTTGAATGAAACTAACCACTTAGAAATCAATCAAGCACAGTGTGTGTTATCACAAACTAATATTTTATATACTGTGTGTATAATGATGTGCGATGGGCTTACTGATTTCATTAGCTTACCAGGCATACAAGAACTCAATATGGAACAGTGCAACCAGGACCAATGCCTCAACAATAACTGCTGATACTTTTTTAGCTTTTTTTTCATAACTTTTTGCAATTTTAAAAGTATTGTGAGAAAAAAGTAACGATGTAGTAAATAATTAATTCTTAGTCAGAAATGCATGATTCGGTCAAAACATCAGCTTAAGAGTAAATTTATGAGAAGCATGACAAGACATGCATGATTCCGACAAAACATCAACTGATGAGTAAATATGCATTTCTCTTGTATATTGTGCCAGATGTCAAAATGTGCTTCTTAGGCTGAGATATAATCAACTTTGGCTGATTGTGACATTAAAGGTTTTTTCTGATATTTATTTTTGAAAAATGTTCCAAATTTCTGTGAATTCAACCAATATATCGAAAATGAATGTCTGAGGCTGTCATAAACACTACCCTTACCACAGCACAGTGTGTGTTACCAGAAATTCATTCATTCATCATCTTCTGCTTGTCCATTGCTGGGTCGCAGGGGTGGCGCCATGGGCAGTTGACGCCACCCAAATCACATTGCACCATATTGTGAGCCTTCCTGTGGGTTGGGATGATGCTATGCTCAGAGCACCTCAATGGCAACCTGGCAGCTGGTGGATTCGAACCGGGAACCTTGCGGACCCAGGTCCGCTTCCTTAACCACTAGGCCACCACTGCCACTAAAATAATTCTATAGAGCATTGCAGCCGGAATACCGGCTGCAATGCTCTAGTAATTCTTCCTCTCTGCCTCTCTGTCTTTTATAATGTACCAGGTGTCTAAATGTGCTTCTTAGGTCGAGATATGATCAAATTTGCTGATTTTGACTTTAAATGATCTCTCTGATAATTATTTTTGGAAAGGTTGCAGGTTAGTGTCCTATCAACCAAAGTATTAGAAATGAGGGTCTCAAGCTGTTGAACGAAACTAACCACTTAGAAATCAGTCAAGCACAGTGTGTGTTATCACAAACTAATATTTTATATACTGTGTGTATAATGATGTGCGATGGGCTTACTGATTTCATTAGCTTATCAGTCATACAAGAACTCAATATGGAACAGTGCAACCAGGACCAATGCCTCAACAATAACTGCTGCTACTTTTCTAGTCTTTTTTTTCATAATTTTTTGCAATTTTAAAAGTAATGTTGGAAAAAGTAACGATGTAGTAAATAATTAATTCTTAGTCAGAAATGCATGATTCGGTCAAAACATCAGCTTAAGAGTAAATTTTTGACAAGCATGACAAGACAAGCATGATTCAAACAAAACATCAGCTGATGAGTAAATATGCATTTCTCTTATATATTGTGCCAGATGTCAAAATGTGCTTCTTAGGCTGAGATACAATCAACTTTGGCTGATTGTGACATTAACGGTTTTTTCTGATAATTATTTTTGGAAAATGTTCCAAATTTTTGTAAATTTAACCAATATACCAGAAATGAATGTCTGAGGCTGTCATAAACACTACACTAACCACAGCACAGTGTGTTACCAGAAATTGATATTTTATATACTGTGTGTATAGTAATATGCGCTGGGCTTACTGATTTCATTAACTTATCAGGCGTACAACACCTCTTATGGAGCAGTGCAGCCGGGATGCCTCAAGGACAACTGCCGCCTCAAGTGCACTTTTTGCCGGCTTAAATCAATGACAAATAGCTGTTTCTCCTCAGCCAACCTTAATCTCATGAATCTGTAAAACCTTAATATATCTGAGTTTTTTTTTTACCATTTCAGCGAAAAATACTTTTTAGCTTTTTTTTCATAATTTTTTGCATATTTAAAAGTATTGTGAGAAAAAAGTAACATTGTCAAATGATTGTTTTTTAGTCAGACAAACATGATTTGGTCAAAACATCAGCTTAAGGTTAATTTAATGAGAAGCATGTCAAGACAAGACAAGCATGATTCAGTCAAAACATCAGCATAAATGTAATTTTATGACAGGACATGATAAGCAGAATAACATCAGCTGAAGGGTAATTCTTCCTCTCTGTCTTTTTTAATGTACCAGGTGTCAAAATGTGCTTCTTAGGTCGAGATATGATCAAATTTGCTGAATTTGACTTTAAATGATCTCTCTGATAATTATTTTTGGAAAGGTTGCAGGTTAGTCTCAAGCTGTTGAACGAAACTAACCACTTAGAAATCAATCAAGCACAGTGTGTGTTATCACAAACTAATATTTTATATACTGTGTGTATAATGATGTGCGATGGGCTTACTTATTTCATTAGCTTATCAAGCATACACAACTCAATATGGAACAGTGCAACCAGGACCAATGCAACAACAACTGCTGCTACTTTTTTAGCTTTTTTTCATCATTTTTTGCAATTTTAAAAGTATTGTTATAAAAAAGTAATGATGTAGTAAATAATTAATTGTTAGTCAGAAATGCATGATTCGGTCAAAACATCAGCTTAAGAGTAATTTTATGAGAAGCATGACAAGACAAGCATGATTCCGAAAAAACATCGGCTGATGAGTAAATATGCATTTCTTTTATAAATTGTGCCAGATGTCAAAATGTGCTTCTTAGGCTGAGATATAATCAACTTTGGCTGATTGTGACATTAAAGGTTTTTTCTGATTTTTTTTTTGGAAAATGTTCCAAATTTCTGTGAATTTAACCAATATATCAGAAATGAATGTCTGAGGCTGTTATAAACACTACACTAACCAGAGCACAGTGTGTGTTACCAAAAAAATATATATCATATACTGTGTGTATAGTATATTTTTCTGGGCTTACTGATTTCATTAACTTATCAGGCATACAATACCTCCATGGAGCAGTGCAGCTGGGATTCCTCAAGGACAACTGCCGCCCCAAGTGGACTTTTTGCCGGCTTAAATCAATGACAAATAGCTTTTTCTCTTAAGCCAACCTTAATCTCATGAGTCTGTAAAACCTTAATATCTCTGAGTTTTTTTTACCATTTCAGCAAAAATACTTTTAAGCTTTTTTTTCATAATTTTTTTGCAATTTTAAAAGTATTGTTAGAAAAAAGTAACAATGTCAAATGATTGTTTTTTAGTCAGACAAACATGATTTGGTCAAAACATCAGCTTAAGGTTAATTTAATGAGAAGCATGTCAAGGTAAGACAAGCATGATTCAGTCAAAACATCAGCATAAATGTAATTTTATGACAAGACATGATAAGCAGAATAACATCAGCTGAAGGGTAATTCTTCCTCTCTGTCTTTTATAATGTACCAGGTGTCGAAATGTGCTTCTTAGGTCGAGATATGATCATATTTGCTGATTTTGACTTTAAAAGTTTTTTTCTGATTAATAATTTTGGAAAGGTTGCAGGTTGGTGTCCTATCAACCAAAGTATTAGTAATGAGGGTCTCAAGCTGTTGAACGAAACTAACCACTTAGAAATCAATCAAGCACAGTGTGTGTTATCACAAACTAATATTTTATATACTGTGTGTATAATGATGTGCGATGGGCTTACTGATTTCATTAGCTTATCAGGCATACAAGAACTCAATATGGAACAGAGCAACCAGGGCCAATGCCTCAACAACAACTGCTGCTACTTTTTTTGCTTTTTATTCAATTTTAAAAGTATTGTTAGAAAATAGTAAATAATTAATTCTTAGTCAGAAATGCATGATTCGGTCAAAACATCAGCTTAAGAGTAATTTTATGACAAGCATGACAAGACAAGACATGCATGATTCCGACAAAACATCAGCTGATAAGTAAATATGCATTTCTCTTATATATTGTGTCAGATGTCAAAATGTGCTTCTTAGGCTGAGATATAATCAACTTTGGCTGATTGTCATAAACACTACACTAGCCACAGCATAGTGTGTGTTACCAAAAAAATATATGTTATATACTGTGAGTATAGTAGATTGTGCTGGGCTTACTGATTTGA
>JAFBJS010004055.1:124490-137051 GCA_016785265.1 Paraplagusia blochii | reverse complement strand
TCTAACCCTACACATTATTATGCAGATCAAACTCTCCGATGTTAGAATCGGAAATTTAGTGGACAATATTGGACATCCCTATTCGTTACTGTCGTTAGCCATTAGCATGATTATTCAAACTTTCTCACTTTCCCCTCTACTGCCTCTGTCTGGTCTGAACCGGTATGACCAGCTCACGACTCAAGTCCACGGTGGAGGTCCCCTGAACAGGAGCCTCCACGGACAGACGTCCATCAGAGGACAGTGAGGAGCTGATGTGCTGCAGGTCAACACCAGGGGGCAGCCTGGGACACATGAAGAGACAATGTCAAGCAGAAAGACAGCGTCCCCGCTGACATATGTGTTTTTTATATATGTTTCATCTACAGCCTTTTAACAGCAGAGGACAGCATAGCAAAAAGACAAATATATATATAAGCGGACATTTTTTCTCAAATGAAAATTTGTCTCAGGAATTGTAAAGGTGTCTCTCAGTTCATAAAATTGTTTGGTACTACTCCAGTAGGGGGCAGTACTGCAAGTAATATACATAATAATTTGATATTTTTACATTTTCGTGGATATTCCCTCGTAACACAGGTCACCAGAATAATCCAAACACTATTTTAAATATGAGGCAAAGTTGAGGACATTTTGCCCAAAACCATCTTCAACCTTTCTCGCGCTGCGTCCTGTTGCCTAGTTTAAACTTTTTCAATTTATTATTTACTATTTCAATTAGGTTAAAATGGTAGGAAGAAAGTAACTTACTTATACTTGCGGTTGAAGCATCTTGAAACGGTTCCTTGCTGATCCTGCTTTTCCTCATGTTTTCCTAGAAAAAATCGTAAAGAAAGTAAAAAAAATCTATTTTTTTTACTATTTTAACTGTTTTTTGTTATTTTTAGGTGAAACCAGAGGTTGAAGCAGCACCTGATATCAGCAGGTATCCTTCCTTGGTGGTGATGGTGATGTCCTCCGGTGAGAAATGTTTGACGTCCAGGGTGATCTTCCAGCTGTCGTGACCCAACAGGATCTCTGACACACCATTGGTCAAATGTCTCGGATCTTTTTCTCCCAGCGTCGCAGGTTGACGACCGACCAGCGGAGGCAGCAGAGGAGTCTGGGCGAACTCTGGCCAGGACATGGACGCCAGTCTCTTCCTGGCCCACATTAGCCAGTCCAGATCATTTGGCTCCAGGAACGGAGGGAAGCCAAAGTCCTGGGCCAGGATGCGACTCGGCTGCGTTTTGTTTGGGAGCGGATCCCAACCGGGTTCACGGCAGAAAATGGGACGGGATAATATTTTATTTTGCTCCCCCATGTCGGAGAAAACAAGTCGGATTCACAGGGAGAGTTGTTGTGAGTTGTTGGAACTCCAAACCCTGAGGCTCCACCTCGAGAAAACGAAACCCAGACTGGATTAACGACCTGGACGCCGGACAATACAGGAGCCGTGGATTTACTCTCCGTCGCCACCAGGGAGTGAACACGAGCTCTGAGGGGAGACAGGGGACAGATTGTGTTTTTATACCCGTCTGAGTCATTTTTGACACTTGTGTCAGAGCGAGTGTGAGCTCAGTGTGGTCAGCTCCACTCTCACCCCTGTGTTACCCTCACTCTGACTCTTCACTTCTGTATTTAGATCTTTGGAGCGTGTGTGGTAAGTTGTTTGTCAGTGACTCTGGACGGTGAACTCAGCGGCGGCCTCTGCAGTCTGGTCACATACTGCTGCTCTTTGTGCAGAGGATTCACAGCCTGCTGTGATGTGAGGCAACGGTTCTGGACGTTCAACAACACGGTCCGACTCCGAGTTAAAGGCCACGATGATGTAAGAAGGAACATCTCACCAAACAAACAACAGCCAGTGACGACCAGTGGAATGTGTTTACAACAGGCTCCGCCCCCCCCCCACAAATCAAATCAAAACATTCACTTTAGGGATGTTAGCAAGACGCTAAAATAGCGACAACTACTGACTGTAACTTGTGAGTACAAATGCAGACTACAACTATAGACTACAGACTGTAACTACGGACTACAACTGGTGACTACAACTTCAGACTGTAACTACTGAGTACAACTACTGATTACAACTACAAACTATTACTTCAGACTATGACTAATGATTACAAATGCAGATTACATCTATAAACTACAACTGATGACTAAAACTACAGACGACAACTAGACTACAACTGATTACAACTACTAACTACGACTACAAACTACAACTACAGACTATAACTAATGAGTACAAACACAGACTACAACTACAACTGGTGATTGCAACTGGTAAATACAACTTCAGACTTCGACTGCAGACTATAAGAACTGACTACAACTACAGACCATAACTACAGACCATAATTACAGACTGTAAGTACTGAGTGCAACTACAAACTACAACTACAAGCTGTAATTACTGAGTACAACTGCAGGATTTAACAACAGACTAATGACTCCAACTACAGACCAGAACTACTATAGACTACTACAGAAAACTACAGGCATAACTAAAATAAAAACATTCAGTTCAGGTATGTTAGCCAGATGCTAACATGGCCAAAAGAACAGTGGGCTGAAATATTAGCTTAGCTTAATCGTAGCTAACCCAGCTAATGCTAACCCAGGAGTTTATCTGACACTGTGTTGATATTAAATATCAGGAAATATAGTTCATATACTAGGCTAGTTCAGAAACTGGAAGAAAATATATTTAAAGTTTTCCCCAAATAGTTAACAAATGTCCTTATAAGAAATAAAAAAAATGGTAGAAATGGTGAGATGATTGATATTGACAGTAGCAATAACACAACACCTGGTTGTTGAGTCCTGACAACTGTATTAAAGATCGGAAATTAAATGTTTGGGGAATATGGGAATCTGGAAAACATGGGCAGAACCTGGATATGGGACATCCCTCCCTCCCAGACACATGTCCCACCTCTGTCCTTCCTCTGTTCTCGTAAACACACTGCTGTGGTTTACTACAGCGTCAGAGTGAAAGTCTGACTCAGTGAGGAATCTGACATGTGGACGGCCCCGGTGGCTGCTGGGTAATGGGACAATAAAAGGAGAGTAACAGGAATAAATCAGTCAGAGATTGACGGTCGTAGAGCAACCATGTTTATTAATGAGGCAACATCTGTCACCGAACACAACACTGGGTCAAAGGTTTGAACCCCGTAAATACTGGAGGGAAAAAAACTGCTGAAACTTTTATATTGAGACAGACAGACAGACAGATCCACCAAGAGACAGACAGACAGACAGACAGATCCATGAAGAGACAGACAGACTCTCTGCCAGATAGACAGATACATGAGGAGATAGGCAGACAGACACAAAGATAGATAAAAAAAGAGACCGAGAGACAGACAGATGGATTGTAGGAGAGATAGACAGCCAGATACATAGAGAGATAGACAGACAGGTCCGCAGGCAGCCAGAGTGACAGAAAGATAGATAAAAGAAGAGACAGACAGACAGAAAGATAGATAAAAGAAGAGACAGACAGACAGACATAGGGATAGTAGGAGAGATAGACAGACTGACAGTAAGAAAAAAAAATAGATCCACAAAGAGACAGACAGACAGACAGACGTATAGTTGGAGAAATAGAGAGACAGAGTGACTGACAGACAGTCAGACAGACAGATGTTTCTTCAACCATATTTTATTAATTTAATATTACATCAATATTTGAAAAAAAGGGGAAGAAAAATATAAAACTGATTAAAAAAAAAAAGAATGAATACATCATTAGTCCAGTTTAAACATGAGGATCTCAGTAGGAAGGATTCAGACGTTCAGTTACTGTGACTCATCCATGAACACAACACAGGTTTTTATTTTCGTGTTTCTCTTCTCTTGGATTTGTGTCCAGTGTTTCAGTTTCAGGAGTGACTTCATCAGGTTAATATTCATAGATTTTTTGAGTGTTGATCATAGAGACTCTCTGGACGCCGTGTCGTCTAAACCTCCAGATTTCCTGGAAGTAAAAACAGAAAAGTGTCGACTCAGTCAACGCACGTCTGAAGGGACGTTGATGTGGATGTAGAATCAAACCTTTTCTTATTCCTGGAGTGAAGAACCAGGGACGTAATAATGAGGATCAGTGCAGCGGAACCCAAGACTGAACCTGCCACGATCCCGGCAACGTTACCTGAAAGAACGGCATCGTAAGATCGAAAATCTGTCAATATTGATCTTCTGTCAAAAATGTTTTTGTCCCTCTAGTGTTCACTGGGTGCCATGACAGTGTCTCCAATGCAATTTATGGTCTGTTTGAAGGAACTCAGAAGGTTGGAATCAGAGGTTTTTCCCTTTATTAGTTAAAAGATTTATGTGCATTTACAACAAAAACTGAGATTTTGACCCTCGACCCCACTCACCCACCTGTCTTTACTGACCATGAATTCATGCAAATTTTAAGTTGAACCCCTTGATCAGAAGACAGTCCTGACCCAGTCAGCATGCAGACTTTGCCAAGACCTTGATTTCTTGAAAGAAACTCCATGAATAAGTTCTATCCATCCATCGTCCAACCATCTACTCTGATAATAACAGACAGATTGCCGTTGGCTGAAATTTGACACAAAAACTGGCAACACGATGTTGGCCATAGTCTGTGGGTCATATATGGATGTGATCAGATGTTGATCAGGAAGTTGTGAGTTCATGAAAGGATTTGTGAGAATTGACTTTGTCTCAGTGATCAGAGAGAATGAGCAGATGATTGGTCAGAAGGTCTGATTTTTTTTATGGTGTTCTCGTACTATGAACCACGCAGCTGGTCTCTTCTCCAGACCAGTGGCCGTCCTCCTGACAAACTCTCTGAGAAGAACCCTTCAGGGTGAACCCGTCATTGCACGAGAGTTGGACCCTGGCCCCCTGTAAGTAGGTGGTCCCCACTTTCTTCCCATTCTCCGGAGGTGAGAGCCAACCACAGGAGATCACTGTGTGGTGAGACAGACATTCACACTGGAGTCAGTGAGACAGTCATTTACACCGTTGTCAATCAGAAAGTCATTCACACTGTAGTCAGTGAGACAGTCATTCATGCTGTAGTCAGTGAGACAGACGTCCTGTTTTCTTTTACCTGGTTTCAAATCATCCACCAGTGAAATGTGGTTCTGGAACGACGCCCTGGAAGCGTTTCCCATCCTTGGACTCCGACCCACCAGGATGTCAAACCTTCTCAGAGACAATGGTCAAAAATATCATGTAAAACTGATTCTCTGTAGAATCACTGACTGTCTGGACGGTTTTGTCTGTGAAACATTATGTTTGTTCCCACCTGCAGAATCCAGAACCTTCTCCAGAGCAGATCTCTGAGGCCTGTTCTCCTAATGGATCGTCTGGATTCTCGGGGGTGAAGAACACCGGTGTAAACGCAGTGTCATGTCGTGGAGACAGAGGTAAATATGTGGCCACAAGGTGGCGTGTGTCATATGTAAACAAGGCAGATGTGTTAGTGACGGCCCCTGTAGAAGAACAGAGCAATGTTCAACATGGAGAGTTGATCTATCTTCCTATCTACATATCTTCATTCCTTACAGCTTGCCCCAAAGTTGAACAGCTCCTCAGGGTTGCTCTTGTTCTGCACTTGTTGGCCGTCTTCATAGATGAGGTCATCATTGGCGTTGCCGTTCATCTTTCCCAGCAGCCCCAGGGTGAGGTCCTTGAAATCCTCTGGCAGCAGCACGGTCGTCGTCATGGTTCCCTCGATCAGACGCACTTCCACTCCGGCTCCAGAGGGAAACATGACCGTCACGTTTTTGGAGTTGGGAGAAAACACAAAAACTCCTGCAGAGAGATTCAGAAGAACAAGGTGAAACAAAGACCAGTATCGAAACTCATGAGGTCAATATGACCTGTGAACTTTTTGCCAACGTTGTCCAAACATTTGATTCCTGATTCTGAAATAGTAAGTGTATGTTCCAAGGACCAGCATTCTGCATATAATCCCTGCATTGTTAAAATAGATTTATAAAATGAGCTGCAATGCTGCCATCTAGTGACTTAAACTTTCACGTAAAACCATTTTTATGATGTTTTAAAGGCATTTGGCAAAACTCAGACATTGAGTCATCAGATTGCCATTATCAGTCAGATGATGTTACTGTACAACTTCCCTCAGTCAACTGGAAAATTGGACAAGTGGACATTACCCAGTAGGTCCATCCAACTCTGCTCCGAGAAGGACAACGTCCTCTGATTCTGCAGAACTTCCAGCCCACTGTTGTCCCTGAGCAGCCTCACCTCGATGACATCAGAGGAGGCTTCTTTCATGGCCACGGAGGTTAGCTGGGTGGCGTTGACTGTGGCTACGAAGCAGTAACAAAGTAACACAGATGGATTATTACTTGGTTTCTTATTAGGGTTTCAGTATTTCTAGGTTCTTGGTTCTTTGGGTCCCCACCGCTCACGGGTTCTGTCCTTCCTTGAATGGTCAGATGTTTTTTCTCGGCGGTCACCAGCGTGTATTCTCCTTTACCGTTGAAGGAGTATTTGACGCCGTCAAACGTGATGAAGTGAGGATCCCCGAACACCACAGCTGTAAGAAAAGATATCTGTATTATAAGAACCAAACACAAACCCTTACTCATCCTACTATTCCGAATTTTACCAAGACTAGTCAGGACCAGTCTTGACCAGTCAAGTTTTACTCCTAATCGTTACACATCCCTTACCGCAACCCCTACCCTACAAAACCCAACATTAACTACTAAATCTCACCTCATCACTAACCATCCATCCATTCATCTATCGATCCATACATAACTATCTACCTACCCACCAACAGTACCTATCTACCATCCACACCTACCTACCTACCAGCCTACCTACCTATTCATCCATCTATCCATAACTACCTATCTGTTTACCTACCTACCGATCTATCTATCCATTCCTGCATACCAACACCTAACTAAATACCTACATACCCTTATCAGTATCTAGCACTACCCTCCCAATCCATAATCCTTGCTCCTAATCCTAATCCTAACGTTAACAACCTTCTCCCACCTGAGCTGGGGGACTGGTAACGCCTGCAGTCACTGGACGGTCGGTGTTTGAAGTAGTAGCTGCAGTTGTCGGACCAGAGGCAGCAGTAGTAAAAGCTGAGGACGTCGTAGACCCAGTGGGATTGTCCGGGGATTCGAGGAGGTCTCTTGTAAGGCGGTGAGCCCCAGTCGTGCGCTCTGTCTGGGGTACTTCCTCCAATGGAGTCTGCGGTCAGGACCTGAGCTCCAGTGCTGTCGTAACAGCACTGTTGTCCTGCCGCATACTTGGGACTGACAAGGGGTTGCCAAAAAAAGTGGTTGAGGAGAATGCACATGGGAGAAGATATCATATCATGTAGTAAAGATACAAATATCGTCTTCTACGTATAGTACAGATCTACTACTGATACAGATATCATGTAGTACAGATAACACCTGGGGTGACTGAGGTCACTGATAAGAACCAATAGTTTATGTTCCACAGACACCTGAGTACCAGAGTCTCAGGGGACAGCGGGACAGTGAGGGACTCACCTGGCCTGGATGGCCCTCACACAGTGCACACTTCCAGGGTGGTACGTGCACACGCTGCCCTTCTCGATGTCGCAGCCGTAGTCTGTCTGGAGACAAGGACAGGAGGGTCCTCAGGTCAGGCTGACCTGATTTAGAATTATTCACTCGATACGATACCAATCAATTTTTTTTGGCAATTTTTTGCACAGATTCCTTGCATTTGTTTGATGTTGATACCTTTCAGTATTGTTTTCTTCAATACCAATACTTTACGTTTTGTGATATTACATACTTGGAAAACAATACTTATTTTTATTTGGTACTGATACTCGATTCTTAGATTGTGGGGTTTTTGAGGGTAGGGTTAATAGAGTATTGATTCAAGAGGATACTAATCACTTTTCGGCCGTACACTGATGCTTGTGTATTTTTTACCACTATTTTGTTTTGTACTTCTGATACTCTGTGTTTTTTTTATATAGATACCTTTAAGTTTTTATACCAGTAGATATTTTTATTTGATATTGATACATTTTTTTATATTGTTACCTTTTTGTAACGTAAGAATGTTTTTGATCCCTCTGAGTACCCTTCAGGAAATCAACATGTATTTCAAGGAAATTAAGATGTATTTTGATCACATACAGTCATATCAGTCGTTACATAGTGAATGACTTCATCTTTATACAGTCGAACCAACAACCAACAGTTTAATTGCTAACAATAGGAGACACGTTACCAGGAGACAACAGTACAAAGCATGTACGTATGAGGTCAGTTACTCTGGATGATTTTTTTTATTTAATTATTAGTAACAATACTTTATGGGAGTCATCAATACTTGTGTGATTATTGTTAAGATAAGGCAATACCACGGAATTGATACTCGATCTACCGGAGAATCACAGGCTGTGTTGTTGTGTTTCTGTTTTGATCACATGACACGACAGCTGAGCTCAGGAGAAGTCGGAGGAAAACGCTGATACGATCTTTATTAGCGCTACGTCGAGGAGAGACCTCTTGACTTTGAACTGATAGTCAATACTGCTGTTAGCAACGGGTCACAGCCAATCACAGGCCTTCACCACGCAGTAATACTACTCCATGGAGTACTTGCAAACTTCCATGACGTTTAATATGAAATGCTAATGTAGAGATAATAATATGGTGTACTATCTAATGTGAAATGCAATGATTCTCTCCCTGGACTCCTTAGAACGCAGTGTGATCTACTATCGTCTATGATCTACTATCAGAAAAGAGAATAAAAAATTATGTCAAAATAACATGATACCATTTTATTCCAGTGTGGCATCAATACCTTTAACTAAAACTGAACACTAGACCAAAACTACAAAAATGGCCGCTAATAATTGAAAAACACTTATTGTAGCTTTGTAGCTTGTTTCCTGAACCTTCTGTATATTGATATATGAGTCAGACCTGAGTATAAGTCACAAACCCGACCAAAGGATGTAAAAGAGTGTGACTTGTATAACACAGCACACATTAGCCGTGGACTCACATGAAAGCGTCCAGTATCGGCCCGGGCCTGGGCCAGGGTGCAGGGACAGTCAATGATCTCACTCAGGAAGTTTGGCAACTTCAGCTCCAGTTGGTCCCACGCTAAACATTTCTCCTCGGCCCAAACCTTTGAGTTCTCTCTGAACTTCTCCTCCAGATGCCAGGCTAGGGCGTGGTCCTCCGACCAGGCGGCCTCCACGTTTCTACGTAAACCAGAAAAATCCTCATTTGACCAAATATTTTAATTTATCAATTGTTCATAAATCTTTGCTACAAGAAGCTAATCTAAAGACAAGGCTGTGACAGTGGTTCCAAAATGGGGGATTGGACCTTTTGGTGTCACGAACCTGTTACAGGAATGAACGTATTATGAACAATAACACTTAACTTTTATTTATTTATTTATTCATCTTAATTCGTCATGACCAGTGCCATCTCTGCAATGCACTAGATCACAACCTGCATTTTGGGCGACACAGCGTAGATTGTTTGATTGGAAAATCCGATTTCTGATACCGATATCTGATATATTGATATTGTCCAAAAACTTATTACAAATTCTAATATCAACTGATACTTATATCCGATATGTCAATATCCCTT
Organism: Paraplagusia blochii; assembly: GCA_016785265.1. Taxonomy (NCBI): domain Eukaryota; kingdom Metazoa; phylum Chordata; class Actinopteri; order Pleuronectiformes; family Cynoglossidae; genus Paraplagusia; species Paraplagusia blochii. The sequence continues at coordinate 127,419 of JAFBJS010004055.1, read as the reverse complement.
AATTGTTAAAATAGATCATTAAAATTAGCTTAAATGCTGCCATCTAGTGGCTTTCTCTTGATATACGGCCTCTTTTCCCCAAACATTTTTAGTGCCACACTGTTTTGAGAAAACTCCAGGCATTGTATTTTCTAGATATTGTTATTGGAGGAAAAAAGGGGGGGATATTAAAAGAGTAACCAAAATTCTTGTAAATTCTGATTCTGTTGGCAGGAAAGTAGGCGAAAAACCATGAACCTGTTTCTCCCACCTTCTGCCGTTGGGGTGGATGCTGGAGCTGATACGCAGAGCTCCCAGCTCCCAGCTGGAGAACTCCACCGAAGGTCTGGGTACAAAGCTGAAGGCTCCATTGTTGGTGTGATTGGTGGCCAGTGAGTACAGATACGTCCACTGGGCGGACCACTGGTCAGTGTAAGGTTCACCTACAAGGGAATTCAACACACTTTTACGCTTTGCTCATTATGAGGCAAATTCGGCCGTCGTTTCGTTTCGTAAATTTCCGTACTGACCGCTCTCCCGGTATCCCCACAGTTCTATGTTGACCCGTTCTGCTTTGACCAACGACCTGTTCCACGTCATGTGAAGACTTCCCCCGACATCAGGAGTGCCGTAGTACTGCCACTTGGTGGAGTTGATCAGTAGGGCCTTCAGTCGAAGGTCTAACTTTCCGGTATGCACTGAACACGAAAACGCAAGAAAATGTCTTGTATTTGTTGACACCACAGGTGGCGGTAGAACCATTTAAGCTGGGACGTGTCTACCTGCCAGCCAGGAACCCACTCTGTTGAAGTTGGTACCGTTGTCTGAGGAGACGAGCAAAGGAACCCATCCTGTTTCATAGAGCAGAGGGGAGATACAGTGCCCCCTCCTGTCTTTGTCCACGTAGCCCACAGTGTCAATATCATTGTTGAACCTGTGAAAAGAAAATTTAAAAAAAACGTTGTTCGAGAGCAAAAGCATTTACTAATGTAGGTATTGCCAAGAATTGTTTATAAAAATGGAATATATAAAAAAATGTCAATGAAATGCTAACTACGTTCATCTGCAGTATGACGGCCCCCTGTCTGCATCTTCCTTTTTTAGGAACTATAGCAACGTAAGGATGAGGCTAACTTCCTTATTTTCCTTACTTCCTTATTCTCTCTCATCCTTAACTTTTATTTTTCCAAAATAAAGTTCCTTTTACCTTTTTTTAAATGTATCTATTAGAAACATTTATCTAATAATTGCAAGGCTAATTTCTGTCTCAAATTTGTAAGGTATTACACATTTATTTTGATAAATCATGATATTACTACAGTATAACTATTGTTTAAATAAATTAAATGTTTAGAATATATGTCAATACTAATATTTCTCATTACATTAAATCCATATTATATAATATTATCTATATCTAAAAGTCAAATCCCTTGGATACTGTTCTTAGTGGGGATGGAATAAAAAACATTTGCTTTAGTTGTTTACAAACAAAAACTTCCTACCTATTCTACCTTAAAATTGATTTTTTACTTCAAAAGACATATTTTTACAAAATAATTTTCTTACCTGCAAATAATTTCAGAAGAATCAAAAGTCGCGCTCAGGATTTCGATGTCAGTTCCCCCAAAATAAGTCCCAGAGTGAGGGGAGAGCTGTATGCAGTACTCCCTGTAGTCTCTGCAGCAGTCTTCCAGGGACACACAGGTGGGGTGACAGGAGCAGGAGGGCAGTTTATCTCCACAGATGCCCTCACATGACTGCCCTGTCCACCAGCAAAATCAATGAAGAATAATAAAAAACAATTGTTATATTTTCAACCCTTCACTTCCACCTCTTCTTACCTGATGTTCTGCAGACGACTGAGAGCAGAACAACAAACAGGACCAGAGGAAGTCGCTCCATGATGGAACTGTCTCACACTCCACACAGACCAGGCAGAGAAGCTCCACTCAGCAGGTTTATAAACCTTGTCCCTCTTTATCACAGTAACAAGGGTTTAATGATCAGCCAGTAGTGGGCGTAAGATGACCTTTCACCATCTCATCTCCTGCTGATCTCCTCCACCGATAATCCCGGCCTAGAACAGCGCCCCCTCTCCACATCACGGTCTTTTCACTCAGTTCTGTTCATTGGATTTTTTTTTTTATTCCATCTTGAAAATTTTGTTAATGTTTTGACTTTAAAATGTGATTTTTTTTTAGTTTGGAGTTGGAGATAAGAAATCTATAAACCATTAATGGCAGCTTTGTTTTGTTCAACTTGATGAGATCATACATACAAACTAATGATTAATACATTGAGTAGTCAGTGTTCTATTGGCTAATTGATCTTCTGTTCCTCTCTCTGATTGGACCACTCTCTCCTTCTCTTCTCCTCTCTTTTTTGTGGTCTAGTGGACAGACAGGCAGACAGACAGGCAGATAGACAGATAGACAGATAATATTCCTGGAGTCTGGACACAGTGTTTTCCATTTATAGACCAATAATAAAAATGTCACAGTCACAAAGTTTGTTGTGGTTTAAAACAGTTTAATGTAGAGGATTAGCATGTGTGTGTGTGTGTGTGTGTGTGTGTGTGTGTGTGAGGTGTCATTATACACAAACACAGGTCTGGCTACTGTTTCAAACTAAACAACATGTTTATACAATAATATTAATACAAAAGAACAAGTGCCTTTTTCTGCCAATCTGTGCTGGATTCACTTACTTCATATAAATATAGAAAAATCAGAACCAGAACCGGGTCAGGTTCGGTTCCACCAGGAGCAGGGATGAAACTCCCTGTCACTAAAACGTTGGCAGTTGGTGAGCAGTGTTAGACCTGTCTCTTATACACATCTTATCTACAGAAGTGGGACTTTTCCTTTTACACTTTAAGTGCCAGCTTTTGTTCCACCTGCAGGTGGCACTACTGCCACATCAGACTGTAAAAGACCCCCCCCTCTGT
>JAFBJS010004055.1:28398-123878 GCA_016785265.1 Paraplagusia blochii | reverse complement strand
GCACACAGTCTGCCACCGGGGGTGCAATGAAGTCACAATACAAAAATACTTTGTCCCAGGGTAGTGTAGTGTTAAATGACAGGAGGACGGTTCCGTACCTGCCCTGGACCACGTTGATGAAGTTCTGATTGCTGACTATGACACTCAGTTTGGTCAGGGCCTCAAACAGGTGGTCACACTGCAGGACCACGTCTCCCTGAGACAAAGACAAAGACCAGAGTCCAGGTTCAGTCCTGTAAAATCTGGGCTTCAGTCTGGACTGGACACATAAATAAATCCCAGAGGTGCTGTGTCCTGAATCTTCTGTCCTCACCTTTTTCTTGTCCTCACATGAAACATGGAAGATCAGGAAGTTGTCGCTGAGGTTGCTCACAGAGACACCTGGAATGAAGAGAATGAGAAGAAACATCAGTATATTCTGACTTTGGGCTGATCCTGTATGGATAAGAGGACACCAGGCAGAAGACAGGAGACAGAGCTGGAGGTGGAGGAGTTCACGATGCTGCTGAGATTCTCTTTAGGAGAGACAAGGATGGACAGGATCAGGAATGAGGTGATTAGAGGGACAACACAGACAGGAAGGTTTGGAATAGCTAGAGAAGACAGATTGAGATGGTTTGGACATGTTCAGAGGAGGGACAGTGGATACATTGGTAGAAGAATGATCCTAGCGATGGAGCTACCAGGTAGGAGACACAGAGGAGATTGATGGAGGACATGGAGGACGTTGGAGTTAGAGTAGAAGATGGAAAAGGATGATTCCCTGTGGAAACCCTTGTAGAAGACACAAGACCAGAGGAGTAGAAGAAGTCAGTGATGTCAGTACCTTTCAGGCTGTTGTACTCGATCCTCTGCTTGATCTTGGCCTCCTCCACCAGGTAGGCAGCCTCCATGGTGAAGATGAGCTGCCGCAGTCGAGGTCTGAAGCCGTTCCTGTCGTACTTGACCACAGGGACGCTGTACTGTGGCCAGAAGAAGAAGAACAACAACAACAAGAACATGGTAAAAATGGTAAAAAAATAAATGTACAATAAAAACCACAAAGATGTTCGTTTACCTTGAGCTGCTCCTGTCGAATCATCTGAAGAACTTTGATGCTGATGTTGTCTGTGCCTGAACAGATGGAGAAAATACAGAGAAGTTTAGTTTCTCTCCTTAAGATCAGTTTTTTTCATTGTCTGAGAAGAAGTTTGTCCACGGTGATACCTATCCTGGTGTCCACAAAAGGTCTGCTCACACTGAAGGGGTAACTTTCCTTCTTCCCTTTGAACATCTTGCTGGCCTGTAACTTCAACATCAGCTGGAAACAGGACGACAGGTGAACATTTACCTCAGTTTCAAAGGCAAACGCATTTGGACAAAATCTGCAGAAGTTCATCTCGGACGTCCCTAGAATTACCACCTGTTGTGGAACCTCGAAGTCCAGGACTGGTCCTACCTGTGCCTTCCTCTGTGGACTGATTCCTCCAACATACTTCCGGACCATGTGTCGAATGTAGACCTGCTTCAGGATCTGAGACACCTTCAACAGAAACAGTCCAGTTAGTGACTGGGAGTTCTGACCCTGGGACTCGGTCAGTGCTGATCTGATTGATTCAGTAATTTACATTTTCAGGCTTAAGACTGGACCTGGAGGCAATGCCCCTAGCCACCAGGTGAGGGCGACATTACAGCTTTACTACTGTATCATCATATCTTGTTATTTACTGTTACTCCTGAGGAGACATTGGATGTTCCTGAGATCAGAACCTGTGATCTGATGAATGGTACAGAGCGCTTCCAAAGGAGGAGACATCTGAGGCTCCTCCTCTGAAAGCGCTCATTATTAAGTCTCTATGCATCTGCATCAGTGATGGAGGACAGAAGATAGTGGCTGAGCTCAGATCAGGTGAAGAGTGAAGCTCGGAAGAACACTTGTTACTCAGTTGTTCATTGTCGTTTGGGGGGTCAGTTAGCTCTCAGCTTGGGGCCCCACCCTACGTTTTCTGTACTCTTTGCTCATGGGGTGGATGACTATCAGTTACCCCTGACTTACCTCACGCATGATGGGTGGGGGTGTGAGCCAGGCGTCTCTGCTCAGAACTGTTCTGGGGAGGTTGTCCTTCAGGCGTGTGAGGTAGTTCTGCCTGACGTATGTCAGGTACTCGCTGTTGTCCACACCGGCCGGTTGGTGTCTGGTCATGAAGCCCTTGATGAACCTAAAACCAGTCCATCAACATATGTCAACACGTCCACTCGTTGTTACTTTTCTGTCCGACTGCAGTGAAGGCACCGTGATAACTTACTTCTTAATGACCTTCACGGCCCACTCCCTCTTCTCCCTTTCTTTTCTGGCCCTCAGGCCTCTCCAGCAGTTTTCAATCTTAGTGGCTGACGAGCGGAAAATATATGTTACATATATGTAACAATATATGTAGGAATATCTGATAATAACATCTGATTTGCTAACATTGTCTAAACACGTATTTTTCAATTACGATGTCGATACGATACTTTTAGAGGAGGGAGTGATGACCGGGTGGCTAAGGAAGTCATGTGCAGTCTACTCCTACAGTGATAGGATAAAACACTGCAATTTCCTGCTATAGGGCCCCCTGGGGGCCAAAAATTGTTTCACCGCCCATATTAAAATATTATTAAGGGTCTGGTTATATTTATTTATTTAACTATACAAACCACTGTTGCTTGCACTAGCATTCTGCATACAATGCCCTGGTTATAAAAAATGATTTAAAATTAGCTGTAATGCTGCCATCTAGTGGCTTTCACTTTAATGTACAGCTTTTTCCCCCTATATATTACTATGCTAATATAAGATCAATACTATCAATCGCCTGATATAAACAGACATCCTACATGTATGTATTATTTTCTTAAACTCACCAGCTTCCTTTTGTTTCAGGAAGTCTTCTTTCACTCTGTAGCCTTTGTACTTGGCTTGAATCCTTGTTGCTGCGTTCAGGGACATTCAATCAGATCCATGTGTGGACTCCTGGTTAAATGATAGTTTTGCAGATCGACATCTCACCTAGTTTGTGTTTGCACTCCTGGAAGGCGTCTTCTGTGGCGAACAACGTTCTGGGATGGCGGATGAAAATTTTGGTTCTTTAAGAAAAGATGGTGAAATGGTCATTTTGTCTGGGTTAGCCAAGCAGCGACAGAATGACGTCGCGCTCACCTGCCCATTTTATACTCATCAGATTTGTAGCCCAGGTGTTTGATGAGCCGCTGCACGCCCTCTGCTGCCGAACCTCTCCAGTTCGGCCAAGTGTCGGGACACAGGGCCTTATACCTGGGTACAGCCCCGCCCCCTCAATTAATACAAGTTACAATAAAAGGACACGCAGGTAATATTACTAAAAAAACTAACTTATTGTCAAAGAGGCCGGACCAGTATAACCATGCCATAATTACATATAAATAAAAAAGGTCTGTTTTTCTCCTTTCTCATGCAAATACATGATGATATTTACACAAACATCTCCTGAACATAAAGGCTTTTCTCTTAAAAAACATTAAAATGTGAAATTAGAAAATACTTTAATTCTATAAAAACGTTAAAAAGTTTGTCTCATGGTCCATTAACCCAAAGGTATTGAAGAATTACGGAGGAAAAAGATAAATGAGCAGTTGGAAGATTAAAAGGATGCAGAACTTTTAAAAACAAGAGTAAAAAACAACAACAAAATTTTATTTTGAAAAATATCTGTAGATTCAACATAAATCTGTTGAATTGTCTCTTGTATGTGTGAGTTTGTGTGTCTGACTTTTAAAGACCTCTGCAGGAAGATCTCATATTTGCGTCTGTATGCGAATCCAGCTCGTCTGACCCTCAGATGTTCCATCAGTCCCAGATACTTGACCTGATGTCGGACCAACACGTCATCAAATCGACCTGCAGGACACAGAGCAGACACACGTTCTTGGTCAAAGTGTGTGGTTTTCATCTTCTTACTAAAAGTCCCCAAAGTGTCCAACCTGTGTCTCACCTGGCTGTTTGGCTTCGTTGGGTTTGATGCAGCGGACGTACCAGGGTTCTTTGGACATGAGGATCTCAGTCAGTCCCACCAGACTGCTCTTAAACTGGGTCACCACCTGGGGAACAATATCCAAAAGGTCAACAAATGTAAGAGCTAAGTAAAGTTAGAGTAGGACCAGATGGACATAAGTTTTGTCTTACAGTCTCTGGTCTCTTCTTGCTGTCTGGCTCAGTGGAAGGAAAACAGTGAGTGATGATGGCGTTTTTGGACTGACGCATGACCTGAGGGACAGGGTGTCAAACACAGGTCTGTCTGAGAAAATGTTCTTCTTTTTACTTCGACGTTAATCAACAGGAGCTGAATATTCCAGTAAATATGGCCTGAGGATTTGACAAACAAACTGACAAACAAATCTGAACTTGATCAAAATCACCTCTTTCCCATTTCGATACAACAGATCATTGTTCTTGTCCAAGAAGCCTAAGAGAAAAAGGAACAAGTTGAGAAAAGAAAAGTCGTTCAAGCTCTAAGACGTCTAGTTCTGACAGACTTGGACAAAAATCTTAAAGGACAAAAGACTTGTCAATCATCCCTACCGTGTATCAAATACTTCCCAGTAAATACATGCAGGGTTTCTCACCGACAACACAGTAGGTCACTTCTCCAGCGTAATGCAACAGACGGAAATCTCCTCTGTCCATGGTTTTCCTGGTTTTCTGGTCTGCCAGTTTATGTCTGCGGCGAAGAAGAAATCGGCGTCAGTTCCTGAGATATCTACATCACTTCCTGCTCAGCCTTAACCTTGGACTTACGTGACAAAATGTGGGTGTCCACCTATCGTTTCCTCCATCTTCTCCAGGAAGGTGAGATCGGTGGCTCCTCCGGGACGTAAACATTCCTCGTCCTGTTTTAGCCAAGGATTTATTGTCTCAGGTTCACGACAGAGAAGAATCCATACGTTCTGGTTGATACATTTACCAGGATTGAGATGATTCCTCTGAACTTCTCCTCCACCAGGTCACAGATTATCTTGTTGTTAAAATATGGCACCGGTTCCCACTGTGTGGCAGAAACAGGTCAGTTTATAACCAACAGTCACAGTCTTTGACTTTTGAGGAGGAGACGTGTGGTGGTGGTACCTCAATCCCCTCCAGGTGGTACTCCTCCTGCTCCGATTTGAGGGTCAGTTCAATGAAGAGCTGCTGTAGCTTCTCGTTACAGTAGTTGATGCAAAACTGCTCGAAGCTGAAGTTTGAAAAGTCAACATTAAAAGTTGGTGGAAAACTTGAAAAGTTTGGACACAGATGTTAAATCTGTCCATCAGAAAACACAAGTGGTGTTTGTTATTAAAGTCTTTGAATGGACGGATGGATGGATGGGTGGATAAATGGATGGATGGATGGATGGATGGATGGTTGGTTTTATGGATGGATTGATGGATGGATGGATGGTTGGTTGGTTGGTTTTATGGATGGATTGATCGATGAATGGATGGTTGGTTTGTTGGTTAGTTGGATGGATGGATGACAGGGTGGATGGATGTTGGATAAATGGAGGATGTTGGATAGATGAATGGTTGGTTGGTTAGTTGGTTAGTTGGTTGGTTGGATGGATGAATGGTCTGATGGATGGTTGGTTGGTTGGATAGATGGATGGTATGTTTGATTGTTGGATCGATAGATGAATGAATGGTTGGTTGGTTGGTTGGATGGATGGTTGGATGGTTGGTTGTATAGATAGATAGATGATGATTTGGTGATTAAATCTTCTCACCTGTTTACATTGAAAACCTCAAACCCATAGATGTCCAACAGACCAATCACTGTCTTTCTGGACGAATCCTAAATAGACAACAGAAAGGACAGTGAGAAGTCAAAGATAAAAATATTACTTTGTTCAGGTTTTGCACATAGTAAAGCTATAGTAAAGTCCTACTGTACCACATATGTCACCTACTGAGAGGGTCTACTATTAGCCGTCTAGTCTAGGTGCAGCTAATCCTACCTGATGACTGCTGGAACTAGCACAAAACTCTAAACACCTACTTTATTAACTAGTGACTCGTTGATCTTGTTGACCAGCCAGGTAAAGGTGCGCCCGTAGATGGCTTTGGCAAGAGCGTCCCTGGCATAAACTGCATGGTCCACGGAGAAGGGGCTGAACACCTTAAAGATAAAAACATCGGTGACAACCTGTTACCAATGGTACTAGTCCAGGATGGACTATAGGTCAGGACCAGTCAAGTCACCTCCTCTGTTTTGGCCTCGATCTTCCTGTGAGTTAAACCGTGTTGTAGCACCTGAGCAGGAATCCCCAGCAACTGCAGACAAGAGTTGTAAGTGAAGTTTTAATAAAACTTTCCACAATTCATATCTGCTGCCATCTAGTGGCATCAACAGTAATTGCAGTTGATGTGATATAATGCATAATGCTGATCCTAAAAATTGGTTAGCCCCACCCCTGTCCCATTCACCTAGCCCTAGCGTTTTTCTTGGGAGACCTTGGCGCTATATCAAACCAAGTTATTATTATTATTGTGACTTGCTGTCAATGTAAAGCAGTCTGATGTTGCCGGATGTTCATTGGCTCTTCACTTGAGTTTGAGGGTCTCTTCTCACCTTTGACACCCAGTGCATCTCCTGGTTGTTGTTGAGTGTAGCGTAGCCTAGAACGTCTGTATCAAACTTGACGTTCCCGAGGTGCAGCACGCTGGCAATGATACCAAACAGATTCTGCACATGGAGATAAATCTGGTTTGAAATGTTGTAAATAAAAATTAAAAAACAAGTTTGGAGAACTGAGCAGAGAAGGGATCTACCTCAACGTCGGCCTCCGAGAAGTCGACGACGGAGAGGGCTTTCCGAACAGTTTTCCAGTCACTTCTATCGTTGATAGAACTAACTTTGGCACAATCACCCTGGAGGACACGGAACAACAATGATGGGTTTTTGCCTCTTTCTCATTTTCCAACACAGATGGTTTTTCTAGACAGACCTGCACCAGGTAGCTGTACTGCTGACAATTCCTCTGGAGGCCGAGCCAGAGAAGAAGATCGTCCTCCCCTCCTTCCACCAATTGGTAGAAGATGTGGAAGTTTCTTTCTCCGTGATTTTGGTGAACGACTCGAGACTTCTCCAACAGGTAACTGAGGATGTGTCCACCAACCGCACCACCCTGAGAGAGAAGGTGACCTTAAATGTCTGAAGTCCTAAAGGAAACTCATAAAGTATCAATAAATTAACTATCTATCCAACCAACCAACCAACCAACCAACCATCCATCCATCCAACCAACCAACCAACCAACCAACCAACCAACCATGCATCCAACCAACCATGCATCCAACCAACGATACATCTTCCCATCCATCTAACCATCTTTCATCCATCCATCCTTCCAACCATCAATCTATCCAACCAACCACCCAGCTATTAAACCAAGGATACAAACATCCATCCATCCATCCAACCATCCAACGATACATCATCCATCCATCCAACCGTTTTTCATCCAACCATCCATCTTTTCAAACATTCATCTGCCCAACCAACCATCCATGTTAGGGGTGGAGCTGACAAGCAAAGGAACAGAGAAAACTTCAAAGAGGGTTAATGGGTTAATGGATGTTGTGGATTGTGAGGGAACATGAAGATGGTTGTTTGGTCTATCTACCAGACCTCATCTTCTCCCATTAGTTTATCAAGATTGAGGCTCAATACAAAGTGAGTATTTAGAGTATTTTTACCTGGTGGTCAAACTGGATGTCCATGTATTTTCCGAACCGACTGGAGTTATCATTCTTCAGGGTTTTGGCATTTCCAAAAGCCTTCAAGGAACAAATCAGAGATGATTATTCATGAAACTCTTATTTTCTCTAACTTCAAACAGGTTCTTGTGACTCACCTCAAGCACTGGATTGGACAGCAGCAGTCTGTCTCGAACATTGTTGAGGACTCTGGTACTTGGGCAGCTGACGGCGTAGAACTGAAGGATCTTCTTGGAGGCTTCGGTCTTACCAGCTCCACTCTCTCCTGAGATCAGGATGAAGTGGTTGTTGAACTCAGACAGCATTGTGCGGAAGACGTTGTCTGCCAGAGCGTATCTGAAAGGACAGAAAGGACAGAAGTTCAGCCAAGGCTAAACTTCTCAACGTGACCTTCTGAAGATCAACACCGTTTCTTACATGTGAGGTGGCAGCTCAAAAAAGTTGACGCCCATGTAGGTGTCCATCTGCTTTTTGCTGTAGATGTCCAACTCTTTATACGGATTGACCGACACCAGCAGAGTCCCAATGTAGGTCTGTGGGTTAAAACCAGGAGAAGAATATTTTCCCTCAACATTAACCTGATATTGAAATGTCCTCCTGTCCCGCTGTGTCTCCCATCAGCCATTTTGTTCCGCTAACTGACAACAATAGGTGGGTTTAATCACTCATAATGACCTGACCAACATCGATGACCTCGTTCGTACTTTAACCGTGCGGAAAAAGAACGTTAGCTGCCGATTCAGCACGAGTCCAAGCAGCAGAGGAACATTGTAGTGTCAAAGGTGAAGACAATAAAGTTTAATCAGAGCCCGGCAGCGAGGCGGACAGGTCCGGTTACCAGAAATGAAACCCTGAGAGGAGAGACTCACGTAAATGAGATTCTCATGGAAGCGCTTCCTGAGGTTGTCCAGGAAGGCCGTTTCGCTGGTGTAGGCGTCCAAGAGAACAAAGTCCTGGATGCCCACGCGATCCCGGGCCGTCAGGGACGCCTCCATGTTCCGTAAGATCCGGTTGCAACGCTCGTCCAGGCTCTGGGACAGATCAGGAACACAGATTACATCAGACAGGTCAAGGACACAAGGACACATCAATACATTTTCCCAATAACGCCTATTCTAGACGTCTTCTGTTAGTTATTCTGTCATTTTGAGACACTGACAGATTATCCTTGAAGGACGACATATGTCCTGCATCTTTGGAATGGTTAGCAAAAGGTAAAAATGAGGTGGCAGCAACTCACAGAGTGGTTTATACAGACAAAAATATACATTTTATCAGGTTTGCAAAAGTATTTAAAGTCATGGCAGTATGAGCTGGGGGCAACGTGGAAGTATTTCTGTCCTCTAGGGGGTGCATGACAGGTCTGTGGACCCCCTGAACTGTCACCCTACCCTATCAAATCAAACCAGGATTGATCAATGATAAAACTATACAGTACCTTGAACCCATCTGTCCCTCAGACTGCACACAACCTCGTTATTGCTCAGATTCGTTCTCGTTTAAAGTCCAAATGACGACAATTGTCCAACAAGTTCAACAACCTGGTCCAAATGGTGATAGTGTAGACACAGGATGGTGGATTTCCTGGTTTTAGAACTGGAGACACTGACAAACAGAGTCTTTTGTTGTTTTCCCACCGTTATCAGTGTTTTATAAATCAAGTGTCAGTAATGTCCTGTCTGTCCCTTCTCATATCTGTGGTGTCCACTCACAGCTGGACCACATTGTTTACAACCAAGGACGTATATAAATCTGACCAGGACTATCTAATCTGAACCACCGTGGGTTCTGCAGAACTGTGCGTCCCTGTGACAGTCTGACTGATGGCAACAGAAAAACAAACACGCCCGGACAGTACTCTGTCTTTGTCTTCATCATACTTGAGGACATGCAAAAACCTTGCTTATTTCTTCACGTGCTGTTTGCACCCTCTTGTGCCCCCTGCTGTTGACTGTCTACTTGTATCCTTCAAAGACATGACTTGTACCAACTGGACTTCTTCTTGGATCTCAGAAGAGATTTCCTTCTTCAACTTTTTATTTTGAACAATGAACAATGTAACTCACTGTCCTCATGATGGACTCGCCAAAATGGTTAAAACATTGGACAATTTTTTACAATTTCAATGAGGATTTTGCCAATATTGTCCAAATTTCCAATAGTGAAATCAAACGGTACCGATATATTCATCAGTTTGACCACAAAACTAATCAAAATGTCTCAGGACCCTACGTGCACTTTCAACAAATTTGTCGGAATTTTATGATGTTCCATAACTAGGCTAGCATAGGACTGATAATATTATTTGACCAATATCATCACCTGGAAAAGCGCTTTTAAATATGTAAAAATGTATCATCAGACGTCCTTAGTAATAACAAATATCCTAAACACAGATCTTTTGTGTTCATTCAACGATACAGACCGATGACTAGCATCATCATCACAGTCCACCTGTAATTAGATTGGATGATGTAACTGAATCCGTGGAGACATCCGTCCTGCCGTGGATTTGCTCTGAGAAAGTGCCAGTGGAAATAATCAGCCGACGGGATGCACTTTAATTACGGCGTGATAAAAGAAGCGGCGAGCGCTAGGCTTCAGCAGCTCAGCGCTGCCAAGTCACCAGGGTGGAGGAGGAGGCTGTCAGTCTAAGGTGGAACACCTCCACCTCAGATATTTCAACAATCTGTCCCAAAGTTCAAGAAATCCACTTCAAATGACTAAAAAAAACCAAAACAACACGTTACCTGTCCTGATGGTCCCCTGAAGTGAGCGTGAGTGTGTGTGAGTGAAAACATCAGCTGTTATAAAGGACATGATGAGGACATGTGTGACAGGAAACACCTACAGATCACGTCCTCCACGTCCCCCCCTATAGGAAACCATTCATTATTCTGTCTCTGAACACAAGGAACAAGATAACCTCTGGTCTGGATTTGGAAAATAATCTGTGTGTGAGAGAGAGAGAGGGAGAGTGAGAGCGGGGGAGGGTGTGTGTGTAAGGATAGCTTAGAAAGTGGGTGTCCAACATGCGGCCTGCAGCCCATAGCAGGCCCGCTCAGGGGTTCAATCACTTGTTGAATGTTTAACATGAAAAAAGGACACATTTAATTCATGTTTGTCAAATTATATGTCATTAAATATTATTTTCTAGGTTACTGGTCCGTCCACTTGGTTAGTCCCAATGAGACTCTATGAATTAGGTTGACATGTTCAGAGGAGGGACATTGGATATTGGATTCTTCATCATCTTCTTCTTCTTCTTTCAGCTTGTCCCTTTGTCAGAGGTTGCCACAGCAAGTCAACAATTTCCCCCAACTACCTCCATGTCCTCCCTCTCTGCATCCATCAATCTCCTCTTTGTCTCCTACCTGGTAGCTCCATCTCAATCTGTCTCCTCTAGCTTTTTCTTCTAACCTTCAGCAACACAGCTCTCTTTACCAACTGTACGTTTCATACTGCCCCTATAGCTCCCCCTGCAGGGCTGTGACGATGATGATTCCTACGTATACCATGACCTACAGTACTGGAAAGTTGTTTCTATATATAGATACATATAGATATACGAGGACGACTGAGAACCTGAGAGCCTCCCTCAGTGTCCATCAGTGGAGTGGACGGTGCTGCATTGTGTCTGTCCGTCCCGGGTGTAGGTGAGGATCTAGTTACCCCGCCGCAAAGTGGTAGTTAGGCTGTTGAAAGAGATTGAACTCCTCGTGGGCTATTGACTGACACGAACCATCACCCGGGGCAACACACATGTAGGGACTGCAGGTGTCCAGAGAAACCTGAGCGCACACACACACACACACACACACACACATACATCCAGGACACTCGACTGCTGCTGCGTCCTCACACACGCCTTCACTCAGCGCTTTCAATGATTGGATGGTGAATAAACTAAGAAAGGTTTCAGGGCTTCAAACATCTTAACATTAGTGCAGCATTTAGTTCCATTTAGCTAATTTGACATCAAATTGACCACTAGGTGGCACTACATCAAGCCCAAAGATGCAATATTCATATTTTTCATTTGCAGACACCGAGGACTTTCTTCTCTTGTCGTAGGCATGTTAACTGCTACAGTAACTAACCTCACATTAACCTTTAATAATCTCCTTAAGTTGAAAGTTTTTTGGCATTTGATAAATATATTTTAAAATCTATAATAAGTGATTTTTTTAATCCAAATGAGCACTGTACTGTATTGTTTTTTTAATTATTATTTTAATTGTTTGGTTTTTTTTGTTTTTTTCAGTCGTCACTATTTGAAATTTTTCCAAAATTCTGTGCCATGTGCTGCCACCTGCTGGGCAGGATTCAGCCCTGTCGTCTTTTACTGGCCTATATTGTTTGTGAAAATTGTCCTCCATCTGGGTCTGTTCCCCGAAGAATTACGTTGTCAGCAACAGGACCTATGATCGGGGCTAAAAGATGTTCTGTCCCTCAACTGAGGAATTTATCAAGTTCTAAAAGGAACACTCGTAGTTCTAGTTCTCCAGACCATTCCCTTCTGTCCTCTTACATCAAACAGAAATGTGCGGAACAAAACTTCCTTCAAGCTCCAAGATGAATTGCAGTTGCTGACATCTGAACTTGTCGCCGTGTCCTACATTTGTTCAACAACATTGAAAAACACCAAATTAAAAATGTATTTGAGAAACACGAGCCTCACTCACTTCCTTCTCAAGCCCCGATGGTTTTCTAGGACTTAAAAAGCTGAAAACCAGTTCACAAGTCAACGATTCCCTGAAACCTTTTTAGGAATGAAGCTGCTGAGGGACAGACTCCAGTCACCAGAGAAGACGTCATCACCAGAGTCCAGCCTTAGCCTCGTGGTGATGATTAATATCTATGTTTTGATGTCATGTCTGAAGTGTTGGTTAAAGAACAGGTGATGTTCAAACCCTGTCCCTGTCACTTTACCTCCTTCACTTCCAGCGCCATGTGGGTCATGGTTGAATCCTGCAGTGACCCAGATAGGTCCAAACTCAAACGAGAATCTCTCTTCAAGGACGTACGCAGCTCAGGGAGACAAAGTTGATAAAAGAATCATCATAGGACCAGGTGTTCTCTGGTCCTAGAGTTGCTCCTCTGGTCCTTTGCCTCTCCTGGTGCTGTCTCCTTAGGTCCTCTTTCTTCTCTGTGCCCTCTGAACTTCCTTTCCCTCTGTCTTCTCTGGGTCTGGAGTTGCTCCTCTGGTCCTTTGTCTCCCCTGTGACCCCAGGTGCAGTCTCCTCTGGTCCTGGCGTCTCTGTCACCGCTCTCTGTTCTGTCTCCCCTTGTCCTCTGTCACCTCTGGTGCTGTCTCCTCAGGTCCTCTATTTTTTTCTGTCCTGGTCCTCTGTCTCCCCTTTCCTCCTCAGTCTCCCCTGGTCCTTTGTCTCCCCTGCTGCTCTGTCTCCCTTTTTCTCCTTAGTCTCCCCTGGTCCTCTCTCTCCCTTTTCCCCTCAGTCTCCCCTGGTCCTTTGTCTCCCCTAGTCCTCTGTCTCCCCTTTTTTCCTCAGTCTCCCCTGCTCCTCAGTCTCCCCTGTTCCCCTGTCTCCCTTTTCCCCTCAGTCTCCTCTGGTCCTTTGTCTCCCCTGGTCCTCTGTCTCCCCTGCTCCTCGGTCTCCCCTGGTTCTCTGTCTCCCCTGGTCCCCTGTCTCCTCTCAGCTCCTCAAACTTTGACAACCGTCTCAGGAAGTTGTCGATCCTTCATGGCTGCAGCTGAGTGTCATTGTGTCTACGTACTGTGTGTGTGTGTGTGTGTGTGTGTGTGCAGGTATGTAATACAAGGCTGTGGTAACTCTACCTCAGTGGACCCCCCCACACTCCTCACCCCTTCTCCTCCCCCCACTCCTCACCCCTCACCACAAAATTACTGCCCAGGTATTGGATTACTGATCTTTGATTAGACAGATGCGTTTCAGACTGATTACTGGCTGCTGTTCAGATCAGTCAGTCAATCACACAGTAATTACACACACACACACACGCACACACACATTCACAGCATCGTCTCACTTCATACCAATCGTAAATTGTTAGTAAGTCAATTTATTTTACGCCAAAAAATATTTGACAGCTAGATATAGAACTTTATTGTTCCCTGTGTAAATTATGATCGAAGTCGACCACAACCATGAAGGGACTCGAACCCTCGACCTTCTGATGATTGAGGGTTCAAGTCCCTCAACCCTCTCATCTCTGTCTCTCTCCCCTAAACAGCAGTAGTAGTGAAACTTTTATTTTTTACATTTTTCAATAAATGATTCTTGCCACAAAGATAAAAACATTTGTTTTTGTAAATTTAAAGTTTTTTTTAATGAAGATTAATTTATAAGCCTGTTGTAAATAAAATAAAACATTTAATTTGTTTTAAGAAGCTTAGATTTCCTACTGATGTTTTTAAATTTGTTTAGTGAAATTTAATTGGCTTAGACAAAGTCAAATTTTTTTTTATTTTATTTTACTAATTACTATTGATTCCAAATATTGTGGTTATTGGACAAATAGGAGAAACAGAACATTCCCTAAAAAGACATTAAAATTATAATTGTGTTGTCTTTGTCTCCTGGTAAATTATATTTATTTGCACACGGGCGTCCAATGTGGGTCACATGTTACGGTCCAGACCGTCAGCGATGTAACACGGCCATCAAATTCCGTCTGTTTAAAGTTTAACGCGCTGCTTCCTGTTGGCTTCACCACAGGCAGCTTACGTTACCGACGGGACATCAGTCAAAACACGACGGAGCTGCAGGAAAAACCGGATTAACATAAAGTAATCCATTAGGCAAATAGTAACTTCTTCTCAGGATCTGCTCCAACGTTAAAGAAGAACTGATCTGAGATCAGAGGCTCACAGATAGTCACTGACATAAAGTCCCAGTCAGGTCTCATTAGATGATCCTTCAAAAATGGACTTTTACCATCAGAGCTGATGTTGATCCGTTAATGACAATTAGTCTCATGTTTTAGCAAATGTGAGAAATGATCCAGATTTCTAAAAGATTGAAATTTTAAGATATTGATTTGGTGCATGAAATATTTTTCAACAAAAATATTGTAAAAATAATATTTCTAAATTAACAAAACTAAACTATTTTACTATATCTGCCATTTTTTTAGTACATTCCAAGATGAAGGTGAAGGGAAATGTTTACAGGACGGTGGTGAGACCAGCCAAGATGGATGGATTAGAGACACTAGGAATTCTGTGACCTCTGAACTGAAGAATCTCCAAAACTGACAATTGTTTACTTCAGGGGCAATTGGACGTAGCAAAATCTCCACAGAAATAACCAAAAGGTTCATCAGGACATGTACCCTTTCAGTCTTACCGGCTAATTAGTGCAGAAAATAAATAACCTTATTGATAAATGGTTAAAAACTGGGTCAGATAATAACCTGTTGTTCAACAACAAAATCAATGAAGACTAGGCTTCAGTGCAGCAACAAAAACAAATGTAAAAGTAAGTAATAGCATCACCACAGGTAAATCTGTCTCATTTTACTTTATACACATTTAAAACCACGGTTGGAGGCTCATTGTTCACATAAATATTTACAACCTTGTTAAGAGTGAAACAACAAACATCTAAACTGATCCTTTATTCATGAGAGTAAACAGTTCAACTGTGGCAGGAACCAGAACTGAACAAACACTGAAAACAACCTTCAGATTCTTCTCAGACTCTTCATTCATCAACTTTTTAAAAAGAATTTGAGATGTTCTTACCTCTGAGTCCATTTTCTCTGACCAGTCGCAGCAGCTGATGTGACCAGAGGATGTGAGGACAGTGGTGTGTGTGTTTTATTTGATCTGGACTGTATTTATGACAGTGCTGTAATGCAGCAGCCTCAGCATGTCCTCACAGTGTCCTACTTGCCTTATTTCCAGGTTGACCTTGTTCACTGTGCAGACACAGAAGCTAAAACACTGCGAACAACTCTGTAAACTTTTACATTTGCAATTTGTAAATGTATCCTTTTGGGATAATTGGACTTTGTTTCTTATCGGCTGCTCCCTCCATTTTGTGTAAGACCATCATGTATGTGAGGGAGTCTCAGTGGGAGACAGTTGGTGGTGCTATACCCCATACAGACATGTTTAAGTCCCTCCAGTACCTAATATTAACTTCTTCTCACTGCCATAATTACATTGTATAGCTTCCTGGCTTTTGCTGTAAAATACCAAATATGACCAGCAGATGGGGTCGTCACGTCATATTTTAATGCTGTGAAAAGATTTTACCAAAGACGAAAAAGTAACTTTCGTAAAGTAACTTATAGTAAAAATAAACAAATAATTAACCGAAAAACGAAATAATTTATAATAATAAATAAACAATAATAATAAAGAAAAGGTACACGCAGAGGAGGAAGAGAAAGTGAACGTGAAATGTTGGTTAGGTGTTAAGATAGAAGGGTTTTAAATGCTTCTTGGATTCGTGCATTTTATTTTACACTTTCCTAACGTTCTACCTAAAATATTTCAAACCCTTCCGTATCTATATAATGGATTTGTGTGTGAAAACGTCTTATACAGCCTTGTATATACCATTTATGAATATTTGATATGTAAATTATATCTATTCGTATTTACAGTAAAATAACTCGTTATCGCTTAACCACAATACGTTTCATAGTTTGTGTGCGTTACTGTTATAACTTAGAGATATTTGTGAAATCACTTTAATTTCTTCTGATATGTACTTGACTTCTTTTTTATTATTATTTACAACTTTGCACAACCTATAATTAGCATATTTTTCACTGAACGGTTCGTAACCTTAAGTTTAATGCTGCTTCCGCTACTTCCGGGTGGGGTACATAAACAGGAAGTACAGTGTGGCACCATGAGTGTGAGCTTATCTGCATTGTTCGCTCATTAATGTCACGTAGCAGGGCTATCTGGACCGTCAACTTCACTGTTTCCGTCTAACTCGAATATCCGGCTTCAAAAACGTCGTAACACAAGTTTGTGTCACTGATGTTAAACACACACTTTTGTTCAACATATAATTGTGTTAATCACACGAGTGACACTAATGAATTTAAGGTGAGGTCTAATCGAAACATATAGCCTTAAGCTACATCAAACACACAGTACTGCATTAACATTAGTTTTATTTTGATATCGTTTCCTTTCGTGCCAATCAAACAGGAAGTGCTTTATTTAACGGCGCAGCAGTTTTTTTATTATTTTTCTGGGTTAAAAAAATATTATTTATTTTAGCATTATTTTTCGCGTTTTTTTCTGTTTTATTGTAACCTGCTCTTATTTGATTAAAACATGAATGACACTCTCTGACACTGACCATGAAGATGTGGCATCAAATATCACTTAGGCAGATGTAAACTGCTTTGTACCTGATTGGACAATAAATAGGTCACCTGGGATTCCATCGCTTTACTTTCTTTCAGACAAAGTCCCCGCCCCTGTGTTTTGTTATTGTTTTCCCGGTGTGTCACCTGAATCCTCAGAGCAGGTTGTGTGGGTTGTTCTGTTCCTCCTACTATATTTTTGGCCTTACCTGAGGAACCACGGAGGAAGTCGGCAGGTGAGAACCATGATCTCCCGGCGGTGACGCTGAAATGGACCGTTTAGTTCAACAGGCAACGTTTGGTTACAAGCGGTGGAAGGACCATGAACAACGGTAAAAGAAAAGAAAAAAACACTTTTTTTTCTTTATTTGAACAGCGTTTTAACGATGTCCACTGTACAGGGACACCGGGCAATTTACAGGTAACACCGACGAGTGTCAAGGTACAGACTCGGAGATTTGCACAATTTCCTCGTTGGGTGCTAAAGCAGCAGCGCCCCCATCGGCCGCTCCTGTACCTGGAGGTAAAATTTTTGAAGATCATAATTAAGCTATCAAGTTGTGTTTTTATTTTTGTAAATGTGTTTCCTGGTCAATCGCAGTTCGTACATTGTATAACATGAAAATAGTGACTAATCATGGATTAAATGTGATATATTTATGGTTAATACTCTTATTGTGTTTAATATTGATGGTGATTATTGATAAACTGGCAACAAACTATAGACACAGCAATATATTGAGTGTTTGTAATGTTAACAATGTCCACATGCTAAAATATGATTGATATATTATTATTACATATATTTATGGAAATATATATTATTGTATATTTGGACAGTATGGCAGTTTTGGTAGATTGTAAAAATTAAAGGATTTTCTTACCTAAAGCACAAATATAAATTGACTTTATTGATAAATATGTCAAGACGAGTTGAGAAAATATACGTTGTTCAATAATAGATGAAGGACAGGCTTTGATACGGCAGCTGTAGGAACAAAAACAGATGTCAAAGCTAAGTGAAAGCATCAAAACTAATGAAGCTATTTAATTCTTATTTAATTTACATTTGAAACAACATTTAGGAGCTCATTGTGTAGATAAATAATCACAAGCTTGTTAAGAGGTAAACAAACACCCAACCTAATCCAGGCCTTAAGGCCTGATCCAGCTAAGTCTGCATCAGAATGGTTTCTCAGAGTCACAAGGCAAGTATTTTCAACCTAAAGCATCCATCCATCCATCCATCCATCCATCCATCCATCCATCCATCTTCATCTGCTTATCTGGAGCCGAGTCGCGGGGGCAACATGTTACAAAAAATGACCTACATACCTGCAACATAACAAAGTCTTGTTATTAGGGGTGTGAAGATAAGTCCTTTTGGATTTGGATCTGTGACCTACACGATCCAAGTGTATCGGTCAATAAAGCTCTGATCGGTTAAAATGCAGTAAAAACGATCCAATGGTTCGGATTTTTGTCCGTGGATCGGTTTCCTGCTCCATGGCCCCGCCCACAAATAGACTTTTAGACATATGTGACATACTGTATATGTGTTTTGTTGACAAAGTTGTATTTTTGTGTTGTTTGTAGAATTAACTGTGACTCGACCAGCTGCCAAGTGGCTTAGGTTCACTAAGCAGGTCTTCACCCTGAGTGACTACTTAGACAAAGCTGTTTAACTAGTTGAATTAGTTATTATTATGTACCACCAGTTGTCATATGATGTCATTTTTTAATCGATTTTGTCCAAAGGGAATCTCAACATCTCATAGTCTGACTCATCTGGTCAGTTTATTGACATATGCTTGACTGTCAGTAATGTTCTGCAGGAACCTTCACGGTAGAAGATGCCCTGGAGGCCACTGGTTTTGGTGTCTTCCAGTGGAAGATATCTGCGCTCTCTGGACTCTCATGGGTATGATGTTGTAAAGCAACATGGTAGGGAAGGTCACGTGACTTCGTCTGCCATGTATTTTACTGTATTTGCAAACGCAGGTCGCAGACGCCATGGAGATGATGATTCTGAGCATCCTGGGACCTGAGCTGCTCTGTGATTGGAGACTGCC
This sequence comes from Paraplagusia blochii, assembly GCA_016785265.1. Classification (NCBI taxonomy): domain Eukaryota; kingdom Metazoa; phylum Chordata; class Actinopteri; order Pleuronectiformes; family Cynoglossidae; genus Paraplagusia; species Paraplagusia blochii. The sequence continues at coordinate 104,742 of JAFBJS010004055.1, read as the reverse complement.
CAGCTACAAGATGGCGTTTCTCACATCGGTAATTTATCTGAATCTGTCTGGTTCTTAGGTGTCGTAGACACAGCAGTCTGAGCGAGGACACCCTCATTTCCCTCTTCTCAGACCCTACCAGCCCCTCATGAACCTGCCCCAACTGGGTCGGATCTTGGCCCAGAGGCGAACTTTGGATTCCACACAAATGACAGAGACATTGCCTTTGGGTAAATGTGGCACCAAAGTGCCCTGATTATTAGAATAGATTGACCCAATGAGCTGCAATGCTGCCATCTTGTGGCCATCTTGAAGCTTTCAACACCGTTTTTCCCCAAAATTATTTTAAGGTCCACATCATCTGGCAAAACCCAGTAATATCTGGTGGCCTGATAGATAAATAGAGAGTAAGATTTTTTTATATTAATTTTTGGAGTATCCTTCGAGAAATTGATTGATGTTATTGGACTTTGATAACAGTTGGTTGATAATAATTAAACATTAAAATGAATCATAACTCTACAACTTTGTGACAACATTTTTGTTTCTTCCATAATTCTTCTTTTATCTTTTACTTTTTCTTTCAGATCGTGTTTGTCGGGATGGGCCTCGGTTCTCCTCTGTGGGGGGATTTTGCTGACAAACATGGCAGAAGAACCGTGAGTAGCCTTGGTTTATGACCAGAATTCTGACTCTGTGCCTGTATTTCAACGTCTCATATTTATCGCACACAGGGTTTGGTCCTGTGTATGAGCTGGACTTTCTACTACGGTCTGTTGAGCGCCTTTGCTCCCTTCTACGGCTGGTTGTTGTTCCTGAGAGCCCTCGTGGGAGTCGGAATCGGAGGAGCTCCCCAGGCGTGAGTTTACTGCGTGATGTAATGGGGATTTTTATTTCACACCCGGTGCTGTTGTTTGAGGCCAGAAATAAAGCACAGTTGTTTAGAGGTTGGACCTTGGTTGTAATGTAAACCTCTCCACCCTGTTCACTTTTTTTATTTTACTTTAATTTTTGTTTTATGTGGTATCTAGAAATACTTTGAATAAGATGTTACCATATGTTATTTTTATATGTTACAGGAAATGTGCTTTTGTTATATTTCGTTAATTCAGTTGAACAGCAGGACACCCAACATCAAAAGTCTTTCTCTTCTCCTCAGGGTGACACTCTACTCTGAATTTCTACCAGTGAAGGCAAGAGGCGTCTGTGTCATGTTGACTGGGGTACGTGGATCATCTCAGTGTGACTTCCTGCACCTCTTAGACATCAGTACATCTGCATTTGGTCCTAATCTATTTATGATGGATCTGTCTCTGTGGAGCAGGCGTTCTGGGCCCTCGGTGCTGTGTTCGAGGTCCTCCTGGCCCTGTGGATAATGCCCACGCTGGGCTGGAGGTGGCTCCTGGGCTTTTCCTGTATACCCATGGCATTGTTCCTCTTCTTTTCCTACGTAAGCGCCGTACTTTCCATGTGGTCTCGGACATTAAATCATGACTGCGTTGGTCAAACTGTGAAACCGGTCCTTGTGTGTTCCTCAGTGGCTGCCTGAAAGTCCTCGATACGACGTTCTGTCAGGAAAAAGGGAAAAAGCCATGAGAACTTTGAACCTTATCGCAAAACAGAACAGGAAGGCTTTGCCTCAAGGGAAGTTAGTTGCTTATAAACAGGTGAGATGACACGTGTGGAGACAAAATGTTGAACCATGTGCATTCTTTATACAATGTTTCCATCCTCCTATCATGGCTCTGCACCACCAATAATAAGTTGTAATTCCCACCACTGTTGGAAAATCAGAAAAAAGATTTTTGATCAATTCCCGTTTTAATCGTCCTGGTTTATTTCCTTTCATTTTCTTCTATTGATTCCAAATGTAGATCCATCTCTTCCAATGTTCATAATTTGAGTTTCAAATTCCATAAGACGTGTTGTCAACAAACAGACACAAAAGACACACCGGATTTTATTTACTTCTCTCTGTCCTGTCACAGCCTTATACAGTATTACTCCTCCCTGTCCAATCACAGTATTGTACAGTATTACCCTTCTCTGTCCAATCAAAGTATAGTAGAGTAATATTCCTCTCTGTCCAATCACAGTATTGTACAGTATTACTCTTCACTGTCCAACCAAAGTATAGTGGAGTAGTACTCCTCTCTGTCCATTCACATTATAGTACAGTATTACCCTTCTCTGTCCAATCAAAGTATAGTAGAGTAATATTCCTCTCTGTCCAATCACAGTATTGTACAGTATTACCCTTCTCTGTCCAACCAAAGTATAGTGGAGTAATACTCCTCTCTGTCCATTCACAGTATAGCATAGTATTACTCCCTTATGTGCAATCACAGTATAGTAGAGTAATACTCATCTCTGTCCATTCACAGTATATTACAGTAATAATCCCCTCTGTGCAATCACAATACTGTATAGTAGAGAAATACTCCTCTCTGTCCAATCACAGTATTGTACAGTTTTACCCTTCTCTGTCTAGTCAAAGTATAGTAGAGTAATACTCCTCTCTGTCCATTCACAGTATAGTATAGTATTACTCCCTCATGTGCAATCACAGTATAGTAGAGTAATACTCCTCTCTGTCCAGTCACAGTATTGTACAGTATTACCCTTTTCTGTCCAATCAAAGTATAGTAGAGTAATACTTCTCTCTGTCCAATCACAGTATAGTCCAGTATTACTCTGTGATGCTCCTGACCACAGTGGCCATAATGCTCAGACAAAGACACCAATCAGTGGCTTCAGAGCCAAGAATGTCTTAACATTTTTGGCAGATTTGCTCAGTAAACACAACACAGTTGATTGATGAGAAAATAGTATGTTTTTGATGTTGTCTGGTGTCTCTCCATGATGGTAATCCCATCATTAGTCACAAATGAAAACACATTAATCTTCCTGCAGGTATTTGTTGAAGCAAAGTATCATCAGATTTATTTGTTAATCAATTAATCATGATTAAAAACTAGCAGAGTTGAGAGTAAAGACCAAGTTTATTACACTCTTCTCTCATGAATAGTCACTGATGTCACAAGAAATGTTTCTATTGGTCGACGCTGACGATGTTCTTTGTCACAGGAGGAGCGCGGTCGACTCCGAGACCTGTTCAAGCCGCAGTACCGCTGGACAACAGTTCTACTCTGGTTCCTCTGGTGAGTTAAGACACATTAGAAACAAACTCCTTCATCAGCAGGAAAGATAGTTTCAGAATTCAAGTATAGGAAGTCCTTAAATACCAGACTAGTAAGTAGAACACTGCCAGGACTGGTCCAACTGGTTCAGAGTGTGTGACTTGGCCCTTTGGCTTTGAACAGATTAGAATAATACATTTACATTGTCTAATGTTTTTTTTAGGGTATTTGCCTGGTGTAAACTAAGGCCCGAGGCCCAGGATTTGGTCCATTGTCATCTTTATCTTCCCTGCCAAACTTGTTCTTATAATTGGACCTTTTCTCAGCCATGTCCTCCACTTGATCGCAAAGAAAAGCTATAAACATGTTTTTGTTTAATTTTAGCTCAGACAAATGCTTCATCTCAGCTTCTGCTCCCATGTGAAATTTTAGGACCGATTGTTGCCTGTGAGTCGACATATTTGACCAGGCCTGCATCATTGGGCAACGACGCCATCTGTTGAAGGAGAATGGAAATAGAAGAATCCATGATAAACATATTAAACCGGCCCTTTTTTACTTAAAGCAACTTCCAGAGCAGGACTAACATTATAAATCATGTGGTTTCTCTGGGAATTGAACCCAGGAACTCTTTTCTTCCGAGGCAGGCATGTTGACCACTACCTTATGGAATGAAATCCTTTTTTAAATATTTGTGTAAATACCGAGAGCATAAATAAAGATGACTGTTTAATAAATTGATTTATTGATGTTATGTAGCAATATATTTTAACCAAATGTCTTTGTTTTAATGGTCCTCAGGTTTGCTAATGCTTTTTCCTACTACGGTGTGATCCTGTTGACCACTGAGATGTTCCAGTCTGGAGATTCGTGTGGAGGTGAGTAGGAGACATTTTGTTTCATTTCTGTTTCATCGTGTTTGCTCACATTTTGCATCAAACTTCATTTCTGGTTCCAGCGACTCAAGGCAGCAAGGATGAACACACATGTAGTCTGGAATGCAAATATTTGACGGCAGACGACTACAAAGACCTTTTATGGACAACACTGGCGGAATTCCCAGGTGATGTGCAGCCTGAAGCTGTCTCCTCAGTCAATGTCTCCAGGTTTATTACATAATGATAGTATCATTGATGTTGTTGCCCAAACACTCAATTTCTGATTCAGATATCAACCAATACCAATATGAACAGCTGCTTATCACTGTACTATACGATACTGGTATTGGAAATACCAGGAATAGGCAGAAGACAGGAGACAGAGCTGGAGGTGGAGGAGTTAAAGATGCTGCTGAGATTCTCTTTAGGAGAGACAAGGATGGACAGGATCAGGAATGAGGTGATTAGAGGGACAACACAGACAGGAAGGTTTGGAGAAGACAGATTGAGATGGTTTGGACATGGTCAGAGGAGGGACACCTGTAGGACACCACTGCCCATAATACATCATTACGACCATAATGAGCTGTCTGACGGTGTCAGTTGAGACCTTCATGACCTTGACTCTTGTCTGGTGCAGGTCTCCTCATCATCATCCTTACGGTAGAGTACATTGGGAGGAAGAAAAGCCTGGCTCTGTGTTTCTTCATGTTTGCAATCTTTCTTCTGCCTTTATACGGCTGCATCGGAAGGTAAGTATTTTTCAACAATCGTCTCTGATAATAACAACCAAAAGCTAAACCTTAATTTCATCGATTTTTTGCTGTTATTCCCACAGGACAGCTCTCACGGTGCTCATCTTCATCTCCAGAGCCTTCATCGCTGCAGGATTCCAAGCGGTTTATCTGTACACACCTGAGGTGCTGCAGCTCTTCCTGCTTCATTCCCCTCAGCATCAAACTTTATCAGTGATATAATTGTTTTTATTTGTTCCATTTCACAGGTTTTTCCAACAGAAAACAGAGCCTTAGCCATGGGTACGTCCAGCACCTTTGCCAGAATGGGCGCTCTTATCACGCCATTTGTGGCTCAGGTAGGAACTCCACTCCTGGGAAGGTCTAAGACAGTGGATACACTTTGGTAGTAGAATGATCCTAGAGATGGAGCTACCAGGTAGGAGACAAAGAGGAGATTGATGGAGGACATGGAGGTAGTTGGAGTTAGAGTAGAAGATGGAGAGAACATGGAAATGGGAAGATGGGAAATGTTGACTTGCTGTGGCAACCCCAGAAAAAGACAGGAGTAGAGATTATTCTATTCATAAAAAGGCAGGAATTGATTTAAATGTGTTTTTCTGTTAAATGAGATTCGGATGAAATGGAGTTTTTGATTTTACTGTGTCCTTTATGTTTCAGGTGCTGCTCAGAGCTTCAGTGCACTGGACCTTGGCCTTGTACATTGTCTGTGCAGTCCTGGCTGGCATTGCTTCCTTGATGTTGCCTATTGAAACGATGGGCAAAGGGCTGCAGGAGTCCACTGGCCACCAGGGGGCAGAAGGAGACACACCTTCTAACTCCAGAGAAGACCCATCCACCTTCAACCGATTCTAGGAGCCAGTCACATTAGTCACCTGGATGTGAATCTCTGGTCCGATTGAGACCTGAGTCCAAACCTTTGGTTCCCAGACCACTTCTGGTGCCGAGAGGGTCTTTGGACCCAGTCCTGTGTGGCAAGAACAGAAGAACTGGACTTGATTCCTGAACCGTTTTCCATTCAAGCCAAGAATAGCTGTGATATTCTGAGCATTAGAAGTACTGTCTGCTCCAGTGCACATCTTTATTGTTTCTCAGGGAACAAGGTTCTTTTGTATTTAAATATTCTGGGGTTTTTACAAAAAATAGATAAAATAAAGCTGTAAATTGTACATCAGGTTTGTGGTTCTTTACCCTTTACTTACTACAATATATCTCAAATATACAGCTGGTGGACCAAAACTGGCCCGTTCAAGGGTTCAGCAGGGCCAGCTTGATGATGTTGAATGTAGAGAAAATGCAAAAACACAAAATGGTGGTGACATTTCATTCAATATGTTATTTTTTATGTATATATTTTTAATGTCCATCCATCTATTTTCATCTGCTCATCTGTTAGCAGCTCATGGTGGATGTTAGCAGCTCCTGGACCGTCCTCCAGGTGGTGAGTCTACTGGATGTCAACCACCAGGTGGCCAGGTGGCAGATGAAGGTAAATGAATGAACTTATTTGCACAAAAACAATGTGAAAATTCATCACCCAGGCCCGGTTGATCACATTTGTGTGCCAGTTTTGGTCCCTGGGCCATATGTTTGACAGCCTTTGTCTTTGCTGTACTGTAATACTGTATGTATGATGATGGCTTTTAAATTCAATCGGTTTTACAAATAGATTTTAAGACACCGATACATTTTTATTTATTCAAATCTGCTTTTATTTTGAAATCTGTAACATTATTAATAAAAAATATTTCTTTACATGGGCCGCATTTTATTTTTAACTGGGTTGTATTATGTAGTGATTAATATATTGTTGGTAAAAACCTGTTGGTTTAGTTTGGTTTTTTGTTTCTCAGGGAAACTCCAGGAAGTAAAACTGTCCACGTTTCCTGTTCCAGTCTGTCCTCAGAATATAAATCCATCAACGTTTGTATTTGGGGGTTTCTAGTCTGGCACCGTCACCTTGACAACATTGGCCCAATGACGATGCGGATTCGAACTAGGCCAGCCAATCAGGGAGCAGCCAATCACCGGCGACCAATCAGGGGCCGGTTCCAGCGGCGTGTCATTTCTGCCCTGCTTCCAACCTGCACCCTGTTGTTGTTTGTCCGACTGCGCAGCAGCGATGAAAGCCCGGACTCTGATGCTGATGCTGCTGCTCAGGCTGAGGCTGATGCTGATGCTCGGAACAAACGCAGGAAATCTGCTGTGACCTTCCGCTCCTCCCGCAGAGGAGGAGGCGCGGAGCAGGAGTGACAGGGAGCAGCGACGGGAGTCAGGAACCAGGAGCCGCTGCTGGAGGAGAGTCCGACTTGGCATTTTCTCCCCGGTGACAGAGACTGTCTCCACGCCTCATCCTCCTCCTTCTCCTCCTCCTCTCCATCTCCTGCTTCTCCATCACTCCTCCACCTCCTCTGACCATGGCCCTGGTGACACTGCAGCGTTCCCCCACTCCCAGTGCAGCATCCTCGGCCAGCACCGCCAACAGCAGTGCGGGGGAGGTAAGCCGGGAAGTTGGGGCTGGGTCGTTGTGCAGGAGGGTGGGTGGTTTAGGTGGATGTTCTCCACCCAAACTCTTCGTGTTCATCTGACCTTCATCACGGAAACTGCTGTGTGTTCGCGTGCGTTATTGAACTTAAACCCTTAAGAACAGAGAGGTGTTTTCTGGAACTGGGGCAGTAAACAAAATCCTTCATATCAGGAGGAGGAGGAGGAGGTGGAGGAGGAGGAAGGAGGAGACTCCTGGCTCCAACTCTCTTTTGCCGATATCGACCAAACACTTCATTTCTAATATACAGTGAAGGAAGATGATCACCGCAGTCAACAGCTTAGAGTGGGGACGATGCTCAGTGGACCTTAGTGGTAACCTGGCAGTTGGTGGATTCGAACCTCAGACCCTCTGGACAAGTCCAGTTTCTTAGCCACTAACCCATAGCTGCTCCAAAAGTTTGAATTGAGGGGATTGAACCCAGGACCCCATAAATGCAAGGCGTACATATATCAAATATGAAATCTCCTACCAACGTGTCTCCACTGTCCCTCCTCTGGACATGTCCAAACCATCTCATCTGTCTTCTCCAGCGTCTTTTTCTCCCAACCTTCCTGTCTGTGTTGTCCCTCTAATCACCTCATTTCTGATCCTGTCCATCCTTGTCTCTTCTAAAGAGAACCCCAGCAGCATCTTGAACTCCTCCACCTCCAGCTCTGTCTCCTGTCTTCTACCTATTCCTGTTATGGGACAGTAATGTCAGTCAACCAATACTTTTGGACATGCCGAGGGGGCAGTGCATATTCCAGTGCATGTGGTCCATCCCTCGGTCCACATTTAAGAGCAAACAAAATACTGTTCTCTTTTATTTGTCTGCTGGATGTTTTTTGGACCCTGATCAAACCAACTTTTAACATAAAGATCTAGATTCAGAGTCAGATGTAGCTCCTCAATATCCCAGAAGATACCACTCCTGAGGGATTAATAAAGTTATATTTATACCAGGCTATGGCAAAATAAGGCCTGGGGTACGGATACAGCTCATTTAGCTTTGTAACCTGGCCCAACTAACCAGTTCAAATTAGTCACTTTGCGATAAAGCTGTAATATAAAGTTGTGTCATGTAATGTATTGTGATTATACTTTTCCTTTAATCCCTGCGTTTTCCCCATTGATGACATTGAGAAAAGCGTTTTAGCATTTTAGCCTTTCAGTGTGAAATTTTCCTCTAATTTGTCTCAGTTCACAAGAACGCGGGTGGAGTGGGTACCAGGTCCATTTTTAGGAACAACAGTGGCTCGCAGGTCAAAAATGGAAAAAATTACTTATTGTTTTTACTTGTTTAACTTCAAGCTGATTAAATAACTAGTCTTTGTGTCTTAGTAAAAAGTACTTAGATAGGTCACAAACTTTAGTTTGGGAATATTAAAATAAAACAAAAAATAACTACCAATAATATCAATAATATGAAAAATTAAGTGATATTTAAAACTGTATAGTGAGCCTCAAATTTAGGCTAACCAATAACTTCGTAACCTCGTAACGTATTTTAACAATTATTAATTTTTATCATAGTTTCAACACAGTTGAGAAATATTCGCAAATGAAGCTCAAAATCGAAATGATAACTAGGATAAAACAGATAAAAGTGGCGGCAAACGAGAAATAACAGTCAATTACAGAGTTTTATGACGTCACTAATGTTTTAGTACAACGACACACAGGTCCTGACTGGGCCAAAGGCGCGAAAATAATTCCCGACGGTTTTAACTTGGTTTTATCTTTAATTACTATTTTAATGTCACGTCTCGTTCCATACAGTGAAAAAAAATCGATGAGTCATGTTTGGATGTTGTATTAGTTGAGCAGGAAGATAAATGTAACATCCTGAGTGACCAGGAGATGGCGGTGTTGGACATAGAGCCGGGACACTAATTTCTAAAACACTAGTAAAGGTCAAGTACAGGAAAATACTAGTTTCGTCTTTACTATCTGCTGCTTTTTTACTCGTTATTCTTGTCACGTGAGTCTAGATGAAAACCAAGAGAGTTAAACCTCCATCTTTACCAGTGTTTAAAATATCTTTTATTTTGTTTTTCAGGATTTTGGAAGTGATGATGACCGGAAAACGAATCAAAGGTAAAAACGAAATTCTCTTTTCACCACCAGTTATTGTATTGTTTTAACTGAAGGTTTCAGGTTGGTGGTAATGTATCATGTGTTAGCGCCATAGCAGACCTTTAAAGAAGGAAGTGGATGGAGGTAAGACCTGATGTGACCAGGTCAAACATCTGGACAGGGATCAGTCAGAGTCACAGACAGATGGACGAGAAAATCTGGGCATTTTCCAAAATAAAACATTATTACTAATCAGATAAAACTTCTCGCCCACTTCTCTCAACCAGTGATTCTTAACCAGTGGGTCGCGGACACAAAAGTGGATCCCAGACAGGGGTCTCAAAGTCAAATAAGTTGAGGGCCAACCACCCACACTATCATTTCACCAAAGGAATGCATCAGCTTTCAGTGTTCGATAAAAAAGAAAACATTTAATAAAAAATCAGTTTCCCATTCATTCTGTGTAATACAACAATGTAGCCAATAGGGGGCTTTGGATCAGTGTTTTGAGTATTATAAGATTTACCATAATGGAGAACAAATCTATGAAATATTATTATAAATTGAACTTTCACATCAATCGCTCCATGGGCCGTGAGTTCGGGGCCCGTATGACCTTTGTCAGCGCCATAAAAGTGTTTGTGCATTTATTTTGTAGAGGATTTTTTAATAGCACAGCACCTTTATTCACCCTCCTTAACAGTAGGTGGCGATATGACCTGTAATGCTTATTGACAACCACCACTTGACTGTCAAAGAACACCATTTGTTGTTATATTTGCACTTTTTATTTGAATTTCAACTTGATTTTTTTTTTCGGAACAAGTTAGTAAATAAAATTACAGAGTACAGTAACTGTAGTGATACTGATGTTGGAGTAAATAAAGATGAGCAGTTGAGAAATGCTGCTTTAGGCGATTGCGTTGTGAACCAACAACTTCAGACCAGGACAACGTCACAGCAGAAACGCTCTGTCAGCTCTTCTCAGACCCACACGGGTGAAGAAGGTCGTTCCCAGCTCCAACAGTCGTGTCATACTTTGCCATCATGACTGACACGGTTCTGTGGCTCAGTGATTCATCAGCACCAAGTTATTCCACAGATTCTGTGGGTCGGAGGGGAGACCGATGCCAACCAGCATTTTTAGCGCCTCCCTGCATGAATGATGGTATTGTTATCGTGCTGAGGCACGAGCTGTGAAGAGGACACACAGGGAGGAGCAGGAGGAGGAGGAGGATGAGGAAGGACCTGCTGGGACCAGTGACCGTGGGAACTGTGGAAACCTGTGTGTCCAGAGTTCAGGCTGGAAGTTCTCAGGTGGACTGATCAGAGAACAGCCGTCAGGATGCATCTGGTGGTGAGACCTTCTCACAAAACCATGTTCATGGTTCTGCCTCACTATGCGGAGGAAGCAGCTCTGACTCGGAGGGAGATCAGTCGCATGTAAGACCTCAGATCTTCTTTGGACCTTGTTTTCAGGACACCAGTAGATCTTTGGTTTAGAGTCAGTGTCTTTGCTGTGAGGTTGGCGCCTTCTAGTGGGCTCAGTGCCACAGGAAGGTTCATGAGGAGCTGGTACGATGGTGCAGTGTGATTTGTGTTGAGTCCTGGGAGAGATCCTCCTCTGGTCAACTGGTCTGAGGAGATGGAGGTCTGGGTGTCCCTGCTCAGATTGTTGCCCCCTGTGATCTGGTAACAGGACACATAACCTTCACTAGTCTTGAATAAGATTATTGAATGAGAATCAGATTATTGTGGGTTGTCTCTATATAAGGTCCATGGACCAACTAGCGGTCTGTTATGTGAGTCTTCAACTGGAGTTGATTGTTTTATCCGACTCATGTTCTCCTCCACCTTCTGCTCCTGTTTTCCAGCCTCAGTGAGAGCTTCTTCATGGTCAAGGGCGCTGCCCTCTTCCTCCAGCAGGGCGGCAGTGCAGAGGAACCAAAAACACCAACGCATCACAAACATGCAGGTACGAGGAGACTCACAAAATAAAATAAAGCAACAGCTTTTTGTCTTCCTTTTGCATTGGTTTATAATGTCAAATATATTATAAGACCAACCTCTTAAATACATATATTATAATACATCTTTAGATGTTTTATTTTTAACTGAATTTTGTAACTTTGGAATTTCTAATATTTATTTTTTGCCAATGTGTATCCCATTCCAATATCAGCCAAAAAATGGATCTAGGCCTGTTAATATTTATTTATCTGCACAAACCGCTGTATGAGATAAATTAAATAAGCTTCAATACTGCCATCTAGTGAAATTTTCTATAATATACAGACGTTTTTCCCTTAAACTATTTGAGAACACATTGTTTTTGTTTTGTTCAATTCCCTCTTGAGAAAGTGTCTTCATCAAATCATCTTCAGCCAAAGGAGTTTTTGTCCCCGTCCAGTCGCTGGACCAATCCCGGGTCCAGAACTCATTCAGTTTAAATCAGAGAAATCTGCAAACATTTCTCCTCCCACTGGGAAAAACACAATGGAGGCTCAGAGAGCAGGAGATCAATGCTGGGCCTGTTGTTGTTTTTTTTTTTTTTTGTCTTTTTGAGTTGAGTCGACTGATCACATCAGTCATGAAGCTTCTCTGTTGTGTGATTTGAGTCACATCCTGGTTATGACGGATGCATCATGGAACATCCACGTTGTCAGGATCTTTGACGTCAACACTGGGTTAACTCCTTCAACTCCCGGGTTTTTGATTGGCCGGAAACTACAGAAATAACATTTAACCCTTCAATGTTTCTCGTGTTTTTACTTCAGGTGATTTACCTCAGCATCTGCAGGTCATGTTCAAGATCCTCCGTTTTGAAGACCGCATCAAACTGGTCAGTAAAATAATTGAAATTTTTTTGACATTTGCATTAATTTTGTGTTTATAGAACAAAAAAATAAAATCTTGTAATTTACAATAAATCACATATTTGTGATTTTATACAAATTCCAAAATAAAAAATTAAATATTTTTGCTTCCATTTAGCTGTTTTGTGTTCTTAGCTCTGCTTTAATTTAGTTTTTAGCTCAAAATAAGACATTTATTTGACTAATTTCAGTACAATTTATTGTTTTATTGATAAGATGTTATTATAATGTACAAGCATTTTATTCAACATAATAATTTGAATAATTGTACTTCATTTGTCATAGGCCGTGCGGTTGGAGAGCGGTTGGTCGGACCGCGTACGTTACATGGTTGTCATCTACACCAACGGTCATCAAGACACGGAGGAGAACATCGTGGTGGGAATGGACTTCACGGATAAGGACAGGTGAGGACAGAGACACAGTCAGTATTCATTCATCAGTGGACGACAGTCGTCTCTAATGCCTTATTTCTGTCCCACCCTCAGTAAAAATTGCTCCATTGGGATGGTTCTGCCTCTGTGGAGCGACACCAACATCCATCTGGATGGAGATGGGTGCGTTTGATACGTTCATCATGTCTTGATATTAATCTTTAATTTCTGTAACTGTGGTTGACCTAAAGAGATCTTTGAGCTTCACTCATTCACATTTATTTTTCTCAATTGTTAAATTTTGTATCTGTTTTTTTTCCCTTAAATATTAACTTATTAGAAATTACTGCAGACATCACCTTTTTAACCAAATCCTATTTTTATAAAATCCTATTCCTGATGGATTTTATCTAATCTAATCTAAAATAATCCAATATGTTCTTGTTCTGGGACAAATAAGAAAAAACACAGAAATTATTTTCAATCTTGTGATCAAAACAGCAGGTTGTGACCTGATAAGAATAACAAAAAGAAAAGATTTTTTATTCCTTAACCATGATTAAAGGGCTGGGCTGTGTTCTGAATTCGGTTAATTAGTGACAACCAGTGGTAGAAAAGTGAACTGCACTTCTTTATTCCTGACATCAGTTTTGCTGACACGTTAACCTTGGCCACTGTGGCTGGACTGTAGGCTGGAGGAATGTTCCACTGGTTTGTGGCCTCAGTGTCCAGGTTCAGTCCAGTCTGTGTTTACATCTCCATCTCCTCACTGATCTTCTCCTCCACCTCTTCCTCTCTTTTTTCCAGAGGTTTCAGCGTGAACACGGCCGGGAGGTCCCATGTCTTCAAGCCTGTCTCTGTTCAGGCCATGTGGTGAGGACATCTCTTGTCTTTTTGTTTGTTTGTTTGCAGTTAAATGTCAGTTACGTCCCCGAGGAAACAACAGATTTTTCTGACATTAGTATCGTAAATAAATAAATAATAAATAAATACTGTACATACATTTCAATGGCACTGTTCATGTTACATATACATGTAAATATAAAAAATATATATAAATATTCACATTATGTACTGCAAACGCAGCAGAACTGCGTGTCCACTTTATGCTGCTGCAGACTAAATGAGTGAGACTCTGATGTCTCCTCCTCTGAAAGCGCTCCATCTGATTCATCAGAGCTCCAAGGCTTGGACCACTCTAATTATTTATGAGCATCTTATCAGTATCTTCTTATCACATTGTGCCACCTGCTGGTCACTTGTATTGTTGTAAAACAATTATTGATTTTAACCTGTTGGACTGTAGTTGGTCTTGATGAGTTTCAGGTGCTAACAGGTCAACAACTGTGTCCCAGGTCGGCACTTCAGGTCCTCCATAAAGCTTGTGAGGTGTCACGTCGCTTCAACTACTTCCCAGGAGGCATTGCTCTCACATGGATGGCTTTCTACGAGAGCTGCATCACATCGGAGCAAAGCTTCATCAACGAGTGGAACACCATGACCGACCTGGAGACCACGCGGCCTGATTCACCCACCATGTTTGTGGACCGGTGAGATGTTGGCACATGTTCACATGTCCAGACAATACTGAAGATGGTCCAACTGATGTACCGACACTGTGTCCGCAGGCCGACAGAGCGAGAGAGAACAGAGTGTCTCATTAAGACCAAGCTACGCAACATCATGATGTTTCAGGACCTGGAGAACATCACGTCCAAGGAGGTACAACAAACAGGGGGAGACACAGACAGTAAGCTAGAAAAGAGAGGGTTTGGACATGTTGAGGTGATGGAGTGTGGATATATGTTTGTAGTGAGGGAGGACATGGAGGTAGTTGGAGTCAGAAAAGAAGATGGAGAGAACAGGGGGAGATGGGAAATGACGGTTTACTGTGGAAACACCTGAATAAGAAGAGACCAGACCAAAGGAGGAGAAAAATCAGACACGTGGAAAGTGAAAAAGACAGAATTATTAAATATAGCAAATCATTGTCTTATCAGATTATCAATTTCTAAACCAAAGGGCACCAACAGTGGCGCCCCCTGTTGAGTTCTTTTGAAGTTTTAATGTACTGATCTGGTGCTTTTTGAGTCACTTATACTTGCAGTGATAATGGGATTGGTTTTACTTCTGTATATCTACAGGAGGTAATTATTAGAAATAGATATTAAAGTCATGATAGTAATTTATTTATTTATTTATTCAATATTATTTATCTCCCCAAACCACTTTATGAATATAAGAATAATTAAATGAGATGCAATGCCGCCATCTAGTGGCTTTTACTTTAATAGACAGTCATCCCAAAATATTTATTTTAAGGCACACCTTAGTGTGTCCCAGTTATCGTCGGTTCTTTTAGATTTCACATCATTTCTAACATTGGGCTGATGATATCAGTTGACCAATATTATCCAATATATAAGTATATAAGTCCGATAATGTTGATCTACCTCTGTAGGTGGTTTTAGATCTTAGCATCTGTTACTTAAAAAATACTTTGTTGATCTCTAAGATCTCTAATGTAAGAACTGTGAGGAAATGTAGGAACCAGAAATGTAAATCTCCCAGGGCTTAAAAGGTTTGGTGACTCCTGGTCCAAACACTTCACAGGTTCCATCATTTCACTGTCTTGGAACTTTTTGACTTACCCTTACATTCGCCACACGTTTTTAATTTGTCCGTTCAGATCCGTAACGAGCTGGAGCAGAACATGAGCTGCAACCTGAAGGAGTACAAAGAGTTCATAGACAACGAGATGCTGCTGATCCTGGGCCAGATGGACAAGGCCACCCCTATCTTTGACCACCTGTACTTGGTGAGTCCTTTCACGTCTCAGTCTTACGTCAACAAAGTCTACTTTGTCTCTTTTAGTTAGGAAACACTCAAACTGTGTGGTCTCCTCTGTAGGGCTCTGAGTGGAACGCTTCAAACCTGGAAGAGCTGAGAGACTGTGGGTGAGTTCAAAGTTCAAACCCTTTATTTTGTTTTTAATTATTTAATAATTATCCATAGGGTCAATTATTTTGACTGTTTCCCTGTTTCACCTGATGAGCCTTGGAATTTGTGTTTCCTCAGAGTGGGCTTCATCCTGAACGTCACCAGAGAGATCGACAACTTCTTCCCAGGAATGTTTTCATATCACAACGTCCGCGTCTACGATGAGGACGACGCTGACCTGCTGGCCCACTGGAACGACACCTACAACTTTATTGTCAAAGCCAGGTGAGACTCTGAAGATAATCATCTACTGGGATTATTAAGGATTATACTGTCCACTGTAGGACAAACGTAAATGAAAGTGGGATTTTTATGACTTGATCCAGCTCAGATTCCATTCTATTCCAGTAGATGGCGCTGTTGGACACGTAACGACGTCATCTCAGCTCATTAGTCTCGCATCATGCACCGTGTTCTCACCCAGTGCTTCACACATGACACGTTCTCCTGCTGTGAATTTTGTCAGTAACAGAGAGAAAGAGCTGGAATGATGCAGATGGTGTTGTTGCTAAGCAACCATCCAGCCACTGTAACATTCATTCATTCATTCATTCATTCATTCATTCACCCCAGAAAACAAAACAGTTCAGACACTGTTTTACAGAAGGATTGAAGGAGAAAATGTTTGGATATGGAACCACACACAGTTCTGCTGCTTCACTCTGTTCTATATTGGAATTGTACTTATATGGACTATAATATATACTTCAGTATATTCAATACTTCAGTGTATTTTATATGAAACAACAAACATGACTATGAGGAGTTTTAGCTGCAGAAAACATGGTTCAAAGAAACCCATATACATACTTACAACATATACTGAATATACTGCACTGTACTATAATGAATATATAGAATATATAATAGTAATAACTCAATTTACTTTACTTTTATATTTCAATAAACCAAGTACATATCGATCAATATACATATATCTGTATGTATTTATATTCTAAGTATTACTGTATATATTTGCTTACACAATGCATATGTAAGTATGAGTGTATGTATATATTTATATAACTTATATATTGAATGATCATGTTACTATTATATAGCTATAAAAAATATATGCATATATATTTATTTATATATATTTGTGTGAATATTAGTATATATGTATATTTAGATATGAGTGTATCCATGCATGTGTAAATATATGTATGTAAATAGAAAAATATACATATGCATACATACAGTATATGTATTTATACATATATTTTACATAGTATATCTTTTATATTTTATTTTCAATAGTAATTAAATTAAAATTGAGGGTTTTTTGTGTGTGTGGACAATACCAGGCTCAGGGACCTCAGCGGTAACTTGGGAATAGGGGGATTCGAACTGGGGGCCTTGTGTAACCAAGTCCGCTTCCTTAACCACTAGGCCACCAACTGCCCCTGCCATAGCAGTCACAAATGACTGGCAGCTCAACCAAATGTTCCTCACTGTCTAACATTAAATGTCTTCTCTGTCCTGTCCAATAGGAAGAACAGTTCCAAATGCCTGGTGCACTGTAAGATGGGCGTGAGCCGCTCTGCCTCCACAGTCATTGCTTACGCCATGAAGGAGTACGGCTGGTCTCTGGAGAAGGCCTACAACTTCATCAAGCAGAAACGCAGCATAGCTCAACCAAACACTGCCTTCATGAGACAACTGGCTGAGTACGAGGGAATCCTGGACGCCAGGTGAGCGGGTCTTTGACCCACAGGCTACGGCTGGGGATCGAACAGCAGATGAGTTCAGTAAACGGATCAGTACTGAACCATTGTGTCAACAACCGACCAGTTGCTTGATATTATTGTCGATAAATGTACCATATTTATGATCCAAAATATATTTTCCGGACACTCCTGGGACCCCAAACCAGCGTTTGGATGTCCAATTAGCTAACCGATACACAGTACAATTATCTGTGAAATCATTATTGAGTTTTCTCTCCGAGAATGTATATGTGATAACACAATGACGTGTGCTCTAAATAAAGTTTTGGGGGAAAACAGCTGTATATGAAGGTGAAGGCCACTAGATGGCAGCATTGCATTGACAAAAAGTTCTTATCAGACAACTGAATTAAATGTTGAACTTTGTTTTTAACAGTAAACAGCGTCACAATAAGCTGTGGAGGCCTGAGACAGACGAGGAGGGGTCTGATGACCTGCAGGCGTCTGGTCACAGCACGGGTGGAGAGGAGACGCCCGTGTCCAGAGAGGACGAAGCCTGGGGCGGATGCGACGCCTCTCCCTGCAGGATGGGTCTGGAGATGGAACCACTGGACTGTCTGAACTACAACTACTACTTCAGACGTCTGTCAGACTCGGCTCTGGACAGCGAGCCGTCCACCCCAGTGCGCGGACCCCCGCTGCTGGGTATGGAGAGAGTTTTCATCGAGATCGAAGACGTAGAGCGAGACGCCCTGTTGGAGGACGAAGGCTTCCCCATGGCCCATTTAGCACTTCCTGGTGCGGGAACGGCAGCCCAGACCTGCGGACGCCTTGACCCACTGGAGGACATGAGGCTGAGGCTGGAGTTCAGTACGCTGGAGGAGGAGGACGAGGAGGAGGCCAAGAAGGAAGAGGCAGAAATGGCCGCTTTGGCTCAGACTCCCGGAGGTTCAGATGGTAGGAGGACGGGGGAGGACTCTGAGGGGACGGAGGAGAGTCGGCTGGGCCTGGCTAACCTCAACACCAACAACAGCAACCGTCTGGCTGCGAAGCGCAGCTGTCCCGCAGCTTTTGACGTAAGTATTGACCTTGAGGACATATGTTCCTGGGCAGAGATTGGACCATTCATTCTATTCCTTTTTTTCACTTTACTCTTTTCAGGACAGCGCCACCACTGGAAACCCTTTGAAAGTGAAGCCCTCCTATCAGTCCTGTAAAGACTGCCTTCGTCTGCCGCAGGGTCGTCGCTGTGAGCGTCCAGCAGGGGGCCGTTCCCACCGCTTCAACCCCTCTCGTCACTGCACTGTTCCGTCCATATGCATCGATCCACCAGGGACCAACTTTGCTTCCACTCCTCTCCTGCCTGCAGCTGTCCCAAACACCCTGGTCCAGCCCGGTACACAGCCCCTCTACCACTGTACCACATGTGGACCAGGTGTCCCTGCTGTACCAGTAGACAGCTCCCAGAAACTGGTATCCCCCATGAGCTGCGAGGAGACTCCATCAGGCTGTGGCTCCACGGAAACAGAAGACATGGACCAACCCCAGGTGGAGAATTTGGACCTGCACACTTTAGGACAAGGTCCAGGGGCTTCTGCTGAGGACGGGGAGCTCCAGGTTCCAGGACTGGGCCAAGAATTTAGTCTGGAACTGATGCAAAGTTTGGATAATTAGGCCCAAGGTCTGGCAGGGAGACGTGAAGAAGGAGGAGGAAACCTCTTCCGTCAGAAGACTGTGATGGACCTTCATGTCCAGGTTCAAGGTTCTGCTGTGACATGCTGCAACAGACCTGCGTGAAGATCCAGGTATGGCTGCTGGTCTGAACAGAAGACCTGAGGTTCCTGCTGACACCAGAGGTTATCTTTGGTTACCTTCTAGTCTGGTCCACCTGACTGAGGCCTGTTGTTCTTCTGCAGCATCACTCAGAAGGACCGAACATCTTCACACTCAGAGGTTAGGTTTGTTGGTGTGGTTCTTCTTCTGATTCCGACTCATGGAGACTTTGAGAGCAGATGGATGAAGGTGGCAGGTTTTCAGTCAGTGTTTCCTCATGTTAGCACAGAAAAACAAATCACTTCTGTCAGCCCGGCTCCTGTCTTCTTGCTGCTGCGACTGCTTCTGCATCATAACAAGTGTTTTTTTTTTTTTTTTTTTTTTTTTTAAAACCTTTTTTTTTTTTTTTTTTCATACTCCTTGGAAAATAATCTGCCATTTTTTAAAAAACACTTAATAGAATTAGAAAAAATGACAAACTCAAGTAAAGTCCAGGTTTACATTAGTTTTGAAGGCTTTATTTTTAGGCACACTAATATTTAAACAGTACCATCAGTCAGAGTACCGTTCCAGCCACAAGCACAACTTCTCAGTGCTATTCATCGATAAATTGAAGATATTTCACTTTTAAAGCGGTGAGATTATCTAAGCAACGGAAATAAAATAATGTTCTTATACCGTATTTTCACAAGTACTAAAAGGCACAGTCTCAGGCACCTGATCATAGGGCCCAGGTTTTATATACACGCCCACACTTTCTCCTTTAAAGTTCTCATGATGTCCTCTACTACGTCTGTCTTATGACAACACACACAAGTATACAAGTGTGTTATCTAAAGAAAGAGCAGGAGCAAAACAACGCCCAACAACACACATAGGTGGCACTGCACTAAAGGGCGTGAAGGGACTTGAAGACTTTTATGTGCCCCTTATAGTAGTGACAATACGGTAGTTTGTCTGATTGACCAAAACATAACAATTCAACAGTAGAAAATCACAGTAAAGTTTAGCACCAGCACAGACTAGTGATTAACGTTGACTGAAGCTGAAGTTGGGATTGACTTGATGCTGTGACTCTGTTGTTGTTCCATGTAGGAAAACACCAAACTGATGTGGCCGACATCCTGGTTACTAGAACTGGGCCACTCAAATCCTAAATCCTAAACACTGTGGGTCCAAGTGGGTCAGGTGAGGAGAGACCCACGACTGGGTCAGACCTAATTTTTAGGTCTGCAGTAAATAAAGCACAGTAAAGACCTGTGTGTGTGATCGACCACTGTTTGATTTCTGCGCCTTTTTTTGTTGCTTTTGTGTTTGCATTAAGTGCCTTAACTGAACCTCCCTCCTCTCCCCCAGCCTTTGCTGCAATGCATCATGGGCTAAAAGAATTCATTGTGGCTGTGTTTTTTATCTGGCTTTTTTTTTTACTTTACACTAACTTACCCCTTGTGTTCACGCTTCGTCACAGGCAACATCACACAAAGTTTGCATGTAATGTAATACAACAGTGGTCCCCAACCCCTGGACCGTGGACCGGAAACAGTCCTTTTATCAATTCTTCTAGGGCTGCACAGGAAGGATGCACAACTTGGATTATTTCTGTTATTATCAGATTCTGGATAATGTTTTTTTTTGGAAAATCATCTGTTTGAGATTCACATTTGTCAGGACTCACATCAGGATGTTTGACCCAGAGTTTGTCAGCTCTGGGTCAAAAACCCCAGGGAGGAGACTGAAGAAGAGCCATGTCATGTCATGACCAAACTAAGGAGTGAGGGCCACATATGGCCCGTTTAGTTTTGTAATCCGGCCCGATATCCAGTCTACTAGATCTGTTGATTGTAAAACTATGTCTTCATAAAAGAACAAAGCTTTAACAGACAGTTCCAAGAGTCCTACTGAAATATGGATTTATTGTCAGGTTGTAACCACAATGATATTTAGTAGGTGCTAAGTTCAAACACAAAGGAATAAGATGACTGGATTTAGAAAAAAATCAGATTTAATAACGGTCGGATAATTTTATTTTGTAGGATTTTTCTGGGAAAAAAAATATTCAGACTTTTAACCAGTCTGTGCTGAAAAAAAGGGTTGGGGACCACTGTAGTATAATGTACCCACCAATACACACCAATGTAGTCCCTGCCCCTGTCTCCCTCATTCTAAGGAATTCCATTCATTTAAAGCGAACTGGGACAAACTATGGCCCAAGGGCTGGATGTGATCCGCTGGACATTTTATTTCAACCCGACAAACTTGTCCAAATTATTTTGCATTTCCCTGCGAATAATATGGAGTCAAAATATTTGACTGTGTTATTGGAAACCTGTGGCCGAGACGATGGGACGATCCACGACTGTGACATTTACCAGTCTGTACATATTTTCCTCTGCAGTTTACTATGGAGTACACAAGCTTGCAGATGTGTTCAGTATTAGTCAAATATTGATAAATGCTACCGTGTACTGCAAAATATTTATATTCTTAGCTCTCATGTTGTTTTTCTGGCACAGTTGAAATGTGAGAAGAAGGTTTTCAAGTTCAATAATTGATTTTAAAGAATTGTTTTATTATTATTGTTTCCAGGCAGCAGGCCGTCAAGCTGACAATCCTACTCCCAGTCCAAACATAAAGGACGGAGGGAAGTTTTTGTTGTATTTCAGGGGTTTTGAGGGGCATTTCTGCAGAAGGTTTTTTGACCCAGCACACATTTGAGTGGCAGACAGTGTTTACTGTATGAGAAAGTGAGAAAGGCCAGTTGTTTTTGTTAAATCTTCCTGTACTGTATTTTGCCGATGTTGGTGAGTAATGCACTTTTTTTTTTACATTTTGTTAAATGATGTTATCAATCATGGAAATAAACCATTTCCTCCATGTGATTGTGTTTGTACACTGTGTATTTTGTGCTCACTAATCTTTAATTAAGTGCTTTCTAATTATTTATAATTGTTTTTATGATTTATTAACAAAAGATAATATAGAATAATTTGACTTTCAATGAACGTATCTTTAAGAAGCTGTGAGTGACGGTCCAAGGGTGTATACCGCCTTCTGCTGGTGACTTTTAGGATTGATTCCAGTCTCGTGTGAGCGGTTCTGTTTTTACGTCACTGCAGTAAACCGGTACGTTGTTCGGTATCGTTGTTTATGAAAAATAGACTTGACTAAGCTAAGAGTTCATTTCTAGGAAAACAATAACAAACATGGTGGCGGCGAAGAGCATCGTGATCATGTTCCTGCCCAGAAACAGTGGTGAAAACGACGGTTATTCCACTTTTTTGTTGTTCTTTCAGTGTTTTGTGTTCGATGTTCTCTTGAGGGGAAGCAGCAAGAGGCGCAGCACAACAGTGCCACCTACGGTTTCTAGCAGTACTGCACCAATTAGTGTGGCGGGAACGTGCGTGGTCGAGCTGTGCGAAAATATAACAAATAAGACCTCTTACAATCGACAAGAACGGACAGAAGCCAGGGTTAAAATGGAGGAAAGGGAAGAAATTAAAGCGAGGAAACCAAAGAGATACCAACAGGACGCAGTACCAGGCAAGTAAACGATACTGAGGTAGTCTTTTTATGTTTGTTTGGCTAGGAAAGTGATTAGAATCAATGTAGAAACTTAAAATGGCGGCCTATATTCACTGAACAGTGAGTACAGGTAGAAGTGGAAATGTTAGAAGTGGAAAACTATTAAAAACTTGATGATAATTAATATTTAATGTGTGTAAAATGTCTAATTCTGAAGTAGAGTAGAAGCAGTTGTTCAGGGTCGTTCAGTTCTGTGTTTCTGTCTGACAAACAACCCTTTTTAAGGCCTGACCAGAGAATTATCTTGAATTGAATTAGTCAAATGATGTCAGGCCCACATCATGAGGCAGGTGACAGTGGAAAGAGAAGATCTGCTGGAGAGAAGCTTCCAGTGACACATCAGGGAGAGAGCGTGGATCAACAACAGTAAGTTTTACAAATATTCTTTCAAACTATAGACAATATTATATTATATTTGATTACTTTAGTACACTGTACTATTCTAACAATGTTGTGTGAAGACGCACCACTTAAAAACTGTTAAAATATTAAGTTAGTGTTTTTTTTTTTTAATTTATTTTAGATGCCAATAAAATTACAGTTTATTCTGAGGCCAAAAATGGATTCATAGGTCATTTGTTAGACATCTCAAACAGCTTTTAGTTTAACCCTCGTATATTGAACAAATGTTTTATCAGGTTTTCAAAGCATAAAATTACACTCTTGGAATCAGAGCAGACTTTTAAAGGCAAGTTAAAAAGATTTTGATCAAGATTTTTTGAATGACAACAATTCCTTATTGATATGGAGTTTAATTTGTGATCTTTTTGACCGACTGGTCAACTGGCCGACCGTTCTTTAATAAACAGTGATGAGGATGAGTAGAACAGTGACAGGAGTTGATAGCGGAGCCAGAGGAAGAATGATGGAGGGACTTTCACAGCCCGTGTCACAGATGCCTCCCAGTGCTGTCGATGTTACACATCCAGCCAGAAATAGCACGTCACACACACCAAGGCTTGTGTCTGTCAAACTAAGGATTATTGTTCTAATTGGAACCTTCATGGTTTGTCCTGAGATGAAAACAAAAAAAATATATAAATAACAGTGTCAGAGCAGTGGATTATTTGTCTTTTGATTCATTCAGTGTACACTACTGTTCAAACATTTGGGGTCACCTAGGGAATCATGTGATTTTACAGTTACAGTGAGTTTTATTTACCATCATGACTTGTAAAATGAATAGAAAATATAGTCAAACGATTGATAGGGTTAGAAATAGTGATCATTGCCGTCATGTAAGTTGTGCTTCTGACACATTGAAACACTGGGATGACAGTTGCTGAAAATGGGCCTCTGTTCACTATGTAGATATTGCACGAAAACTAGACATTAGTGGCAGGAATAGTCATTTACCACATTAAGGAATGTATAGAGTGTATTTCCGTTAAGTTTAAATTTATCTTTATTGAAAAAAACAGTGCTTTTCTTTCAAAGAAAGAAGTTCCTAAACTTTTGAACTTTAGTGTATAGAAACACTTTGGAGTCATGTTGATTACGTTTGAAGAGAAAAAAAATATGTAAGTCACGAGGTAGTTTCAACAAAATTTATCTTGCGTTAACAAAAAAAAAAATCACCCCATAAATAAGTGTAATTTTAGAAGCAGCTTTGAAACCTTGAAGCCCATTGAGCTGTTTTCCCTTCATTGTAATCTCTCCACCATCATCCATCAAGTCCATGGTCCAGGTCTCACCATGTTGAGACACGTGTCACGTATTTTCAGGCGACCTTTCAGTCTCAGTCTCCACTGTAACCCTAACAGTCATAAACACTGTTGGAACGGAGGAAAAAACAGATCAGTAATTGAAGGTGCATGATTTCTCACACCGTGCTCTGACTGAAGGACATGTTTGTCAAAAATAGACGTTAAATCTGTCATAAAAAAGAGGGGGATTATGTTACAGGAGACATCTGCGTACCTTTCAATGTGGAAGTATTTTTTTCTGGACATTGTTTGACCTTGTACCTCTTATCTTACTGGTCTGATTTCTCTTTTGGTCAAGTGACTCAGTGGCAGCGGTCAGACTTTTAATAATAGCAACCACAGCATTCCTTTTTGACAGAGTAGAGGAAGAGAGACAGACAGGGGACAGAGGGACAGTGAGACAAAGGGAGAAAGAGACAGGTACCAGGCTCTACGTCTCCATCAATCTGCTGAGTCTAAACCCTGTTATTCTTCTTCACTAACGTTAGGCCAGAACTGGAGCCATGGGCCAGAAGTTGGAGAGGTTGTCGGAAAAAGGCTGTGAGTCACATGACACTTCAGATGTTTCTGCTGAGACTGTGGTGACAGGACAGGCCCAGAGTCCAGCTCAGGACAATGGCAGTTTTGCGAGGCCTCAGAGTTTCGGTGGGATTAGTGGGATCAGCGTCAGTCGCCCAATGACTGGGCATGGAGCAAAGTGGACCGGCACCTCTGCACGTACAGACACCCAAACTGGACAGCCAATCGGACCTCTGTGTCAACACGAGCACCCCCTTAACACCAAGGAGAAGCAGGTGGGAGGAGACTGGAGAAGACAGACCATTACTAGAACTGACTTGGAGTCAAACCCAGTCCTGAACCGTGCAGAGATCAGACAAGTTGAACGGAAACAACAAGACTCCAGAGATAACTCTGTGGTCGTCCCTTGGACTACGGCCATGGAAGAGCCAGGAAGAGGACTGAAATCCGAAACCAGCAGCAGGTTTGGTGCTGAAACCAGAACTAAAGACGTGACTGAGGATGACTTTGTGATTCTTGAGGAGGATGAGCCTTGGATATCATCTGATGGAGGAAACAGGACTGACAACAGGACGAAAACAGATCATCTACATTCATTCACAAAGAAAATAATCCAAGAGGACATGTCCCCTGCCCCTGATGTGGAAAAACTTTCAAAAGCCTTTGAGAATGAACCTCGGGACAATGCACCATGGAGACGACGGAGACGAAGAGTGGATACAGGTTTACTGATGAATGATGGTGTTGGAGCACGTGCTGGGGGTTCACCAAGTGAGAGAGTTCAACATTTGGCTGAAGTGACAGCAGGCAGCAGGTGTCAGCTAAAAGCAGCCGCTCACACCCAGACAAGTGGCAGAGGAGACCCAGACTCAGAGCGAACCATGAATGACCACAGCATGGAGAGGGTTTCCTCTCAGCAAGGAAGACAAAATATCGATTTGGAAAATCGTCTTTACCGCGGAAGTCATTCTGATCCAAAGAGAGGGGAGGGTTTAGTCAATGAGAAGAGTCTCAGTTCTGAAATCCTTAGCCAAAAACCACAAGTGGATCCATTGTCTTCGAGCAGATATGATGGTGTTGTCTCGAAGAGAGCGAAAGCAGGAATTAATTCCAGCATCAAAAGAGACTCTGAACAAGAGGCAGAGACACAGGGGACGTGTGACATAACGGAAGTGTTGGACAACTCACTGCCTGTAAGTGAAAGTCGTGAAGAAAATATTTATACACAGGGTTTAAATGACCAGACTGACTGTGTGGTCAGACCACAGGCCACGAAGGAGGACACGCTGTCGTCAACACATGACGGTGTCAGTGCACAAAGATCAGTAGATCCAACGATCGCCCGTGATTCTACAGATGAGTCTCCGTCAAGAGAAAAGCCCAGAGTTAAAGGACCGCCTCCACCTATTCCCAAAAAACCCAAAAACCCACTGATCAAGCTCAGAACGGCTAAGCTACAGTCTAAGGAAGTCCATCAAAAGACCAGAGACCAGCAACGTTCTGAGGAGAAGGTAAAGAGGAGACACACTTTCCATTTCAACAAAGATTTTCCATGGAACTCCTCGAACAACCAGGATATGTTCACACTGTGGGACGAACGTGGGTCTTCCGTCACTCCAGCCGACATCGGTCATCGACTGTCCCTTCAGAGCATAGAGGACAAGTTTGGACCCATTATCGATTATGACTACTGTGAGCGAATGGCACAACTGTCTCCTGACAAAGAGTTTGATAATCTGGACATGTTGCAGAGAAGGATATTCTTCGAGAGGCGGTGTCGAGTTAAGGACTCAGCTCTAGCTGTCCCAAAAAAAACACAAACTCCATCCATGTCCACAGAAATTCCATCAGCGGCAAAAACCCAACAGCAAAAGACAAAATTATTAGAGAAAAGAGACAGGAATAGTGAATCCCTTGAAGAGAAGGTCCGTAGAAGCAGCCATGGCGACATCACTCAACACAGTTCTGACAAAGACACGGGCTACAATGATGACGTGGACTCCTACAAACCTGTGGCAGAGATTGTAAGGAAAACCAATCAAACACAGAAACTCCAGAGTCGAGCCAAACCCCAAGGAGTCAGGACTGAGGTTCGAGGACCAGAACAGGGATCAAATGTGAAAGTATCTCAAATGAAGAACACTTTCGATGTCCAGAAGAAGTCCAAGGAAAGACCACCAGAAGTTCAGCCAGCCCCCAAGAAAGGTAAGCTGAAAACTCAACCTCCATGTCTGGGTTTGTCCACAGGAAATACACGTGTCGGTCAATGAAAGACATTTGTACAAACAGGAAAGGACAGTTTATCATCCTGTAAGGAAGTCATAAAAATGTAGGAAACAACTAAAAAAACCTTAACCACATGTGCAGATTTGGTTAAAGAAGTAAACTTGAAGAGACCATTTTTGAGTTTGGTTACACACTTTACTTTAGTTAACTAGTTAACTGCATCAAAGTCACAAGTTGTCACAAAGAACAGTTTTCTTTTTTCTTCTCGGGTCGTTGACCAGTTCTTTATGTTGCAACTCATTTCACTTTACTGATGTTTGTGGGAAAGTGTTTTAGGAAAAGTTGTGTTAATAATATTTACCCGTAAAGACAACGAGGAGCAGCACTAAAGACATGACTTTAGTCCCACCGTCCTTGGAAACTGGAGTTCATTTTCTGTGCTTCTTGTTGTTGTTGTTGATGCTGTATACTTGTAATTCAAAGCAGCTGATGATTTAACGTTCCTGCCAGTGGAGAAACATCAAGACAGTTATGTAACGTGAAGAATCTAAAATCTAATTCCGGTCATTTTCCAGTTTCCTCTTGTCTGCCTGAAATGGTAATTCAATAGAAAGAGACGGACAATTTAACTATTTTGAAACTTATTGTCAATGGTTAGTTCAACTTTAATAATATATATGTGTTTATATTTTATATATATATATATATATATATATGTGTGTATGTGTGTATATATATATATATATAGCCTTCCCTTAACCACATAGCTTAAATATAGCAATATACAATAATAATAATAATAATAATAATAACTTTGTTTTATATAGTGCCTTTGAACAAACCAAAGGTTGCTTCACAAAAAACAATGGGGTTGTGGAGATGGGAGGGAGGGGACTATGTCTAGTAGATTCAGAAACATCTGTATGTTGATAATAATGGAGATGAAGATCTGTCCATAAGAATCTTTTCCAACATCTTGAATTCCCATTGAACATCACATTATTTAGTTAGTATGCAGTTTAAAATCTCACTGTTAACTAACCAGTGTTGCTCTCTGACTAGATCCACGTTTTCAAGAATTGAAAGCAGACATAAGGAGAAACCCGCCCCCTCCCCTCAATGCAGACCCATCCCCAATCTGAGACTTGGGGAAAATGAAATCTGACTGCTCCTGTGCGCATGTGCAGTAGCCGGTCGTCACAGAATTCTATTGAATGTAAAAACCATGAGAGAATAGTCGACTGCTTGTCATTCGCAGGTGAAGATCGTGCGGGAGATGATCTGTTTTTCAGCGAACTTCCCGAAATTCCATTAGATCTGAGCAGGGAATCTGCAGGCAGTGAAAGGGGGGATAAGTGCAAAGCTGCTGGGCGGTTTTTTTTTCTTGGTCATTGTGTGTGTGTGCGTGTGTGTGTGAGAGAGTGTGTGTGTGTGTGTGGAAACAAGGGGATACCAGAGCAACGTCCTGCAGGATAAGGGCGCGCCTAAACGACCACATTCATGTGTTGTGATTGATTCCCCCCTCCCCACGATCATCTTGCATAGATTAAGGAGGTAAGAAAACCCGATCACACACAGGTATTTGATGGCTTTGCATTTTGCATGTGTTCTGTGGGTGGTGGCTGACGGTGCAGCATCCGTTGAGCTGTGCAGGCTGGGGCTCGGTGTGGGAGCAGCAGCCGCACAAACCCTGGTTGGGTGCAAATGTCTGCACTTGCGTCAGCGGCTTCACCGCAGATAGCACCTAGCCTTTAGCAGGACTGTTGGTGGTTGAGTCTTAAGTCCATGTCTACACCCTCCAGAGGGTCATCCACCCCTGTATCCGTTCACGGTGTGAATCCGTGAAGATAAAATATGATATTTTGTCTCATTCCGGCGGCCGTGGCACTCGTTTGGCGGAGGTTGAGATGGGAGCAGCCCCGGTAACAGCTGCGGTCTGACGGCTGAGGCTCCATCATCCTCCATCACCTCCCGTTTTCCCCGCAAACCTCATATTAAGCGATGTTATCGGTTTATATTGACATGAACCCAATTCACAAAATGACTGGATTCGATAATAATGAATGAAACCCCAGTTTGGGGCGTAACTCCCCCCAAAGATCCATCTGCAGACCGAGTCCAACCCCTGCTCGGTACCGTTAGTTAGCACGGCAAAGTTAGCACCGCCGATTCTTTCTACCGATCTTCTTTAATTTGTGGGTATCGGTTGTCTTTAAAAACCGTTTATATATATTGATAATATTCTTATTTTTTTTATTGTGTGGAGTCCCTATAATGAGGGTTCTTGCTTTGTTTAGTCCCAGCGGTAGTTAGCCTCGTTAGCCGGCGGATGCCATTGTTTTAACGGTATCGGTCGTTATCGGCACTGGGTTTGATTCCGATCGGACGTTGTCTGTGGCATTCTGGTCTGATTAATGACAATAAGACCCGAATAATCGATCAAACCGACTTTAAGGTGTAATGTGAGACTTGGTGGTTGGTGGTTGTTGTGCACACCCATTGTCCAGACCGTGAAATAACAGGAGGAGGAGGGAGGAGGATGTGGGACCTCATGCAGTGATGCTGCTCCTACACTTTAATTAAAACCAGAAAGCCACGGATTATTTTGAAGGAAAAAAAAGATGGATTTTAAATTTATGAGCACAAGTATGTGTGTAACTGCCACAGCTTTTTATATGTGGATTGATCCTCTCCCATCTAGTGTGCTAAGGATATGGCTCTGGGCCCAGTCGTGGCACTGAATCAGGCCTATGTGGCCCTCTATTTTCTTTTCTTTTTTATCACATGGATCTGTTTAATGAAATTGACCTACATTCTATTTTGTTTTATTCTTAGTTAACCTTTGATATTGTGGCTATGATTTTTTTTATATACATCTACCATTTTTGAAACATATTTCAGAACGAATCTGAAATTAAATCTGTTTTAGTTTTTATTTAGCATTTTACGCTTATTTGGGCTATTTTGTGATATTCCTGCTTTTGACCGTAACCCTAATATACAGTATGTGCTCCACCTCTTGCCATAAACCTAATGTTTTCTCAAACCTAACCAGGATATACTGTAGATGTCAAACATCCAGGCTCTTAAAGATGTGGAATATGATCTGTTCTGGCTAGACAGGTCCATCAAACCTGGGCTCCTAACTCAGTCCGGCTCAGATACTTAAGTGATGCAGACGCAGCATGTTGTTGTGTAATGTAATGTAATGCATGGCATCAATTGAATAGGAGGTCAGAACAACACTTGGGCTCAAATGCACGTGTGACGTTAGTGAAGCTTCTATTGAAAGCAACAATAACAGCAAAGAACATGCTGTTCTGGTCAGGGCTCTTGTCTCATCCTGGTGTATTTCATAAGAGCAAGGTCAGTAGGAGATCAGTGGGGATGTTTGTAGATCATATCTAACCGGTGGGGGGGTTTAAAGCTGGTACTTGGACCCCCACCCGCAATTTTATGACAGCAGAGTTGGAGAATGGGAATACAAGACAGAAAGATTAATGAAATATTGAGCAACGTGAAGGAGAGTGGCTGTCAGACCAGGGGAGATGATGAGAGATGCTCCAATGACTGAGCCAATCAGAGTGAAGAACAGAAGAACATGCTCACGTATCCAGGAGTACAACCAGTAGTCAATGTATCAGCCATCAGTATGCTGTGTATGATCTTGTCTAGGTAAACAAAGCTACCAGCGATCGTTCATCGAGGTGCCCATCTGTACAGGTCTTTGCATGTACAGCTAATATTTTGTTTTGAATTTTGAAACGTGCAATGTTCTGAGGGAGTGAATGGAGAACTACAGCTTAGAGGTAACACTGTACATGCATCTAAAAACCCACAGATAGTAAGAATGCCTGGAGGGAGATGGTGACATCAGCTGCACAGAGAACATGCTGTTCTGGTCAGGAGAAATATGCACTGAATACATTTACATTGTCAGTGGTCATGTATGTTCACCTGCTTAAAATCATTCAAAAATCCACCTTAGATTGAAGTAATAATTATTATTATTATTAAGGCTACGGTTGAAAAAAACCAAAGATATTTAGATGCTTGACTTCTTATATAAAAGCAAATCCTGTCAACCAGGGTTTTGTTTTTGTTTTTCTGGTACCACAGACAGGAGGCTGTGATTCATCTTACTTGTGGTAGAAATGTGAAAAAGCAAGTGGTTCTGTGTGATGACAGAGCTGATGGTGATGGTCCTCCAGCCTCCTCTAAACCAGCACCAACACCATGTCACCACAGACAGGAAGCTTAATTACGGCCCCATGGTGCTGGGTTTTACACATAATTACCCTGAAAGGCATGTGACAAGAAGGGTTAAAAAATGCTCATTATCAAAGATACAATTATTTTTATTTTTTATAGTAGTCTCAGAATCACAGATCTGGTATTTCTATATGACTGTGTGGAACCATCATACTTGTTGTTACGTTTATACATATAATTAATAATAGATGTTGATTTTTATCACACTTTTCTGCTGGAGACAAGATTTTATTTAATGACTGCCCATCTGTCCATCAGAAATTATTGAGAAAACAACTGAATTGTATTTATATAGTAAATATTTCTTTTTATATAGTATATTCACCCTTTAGCCCCACAGATCTGCCCTGGTGAAGATACAGTAAAAAGACAAAAATAGAGACTCAAATTGTTCTTGCATCAATGCTGAAACTAAATTCCAAGCACTCTACTGGTCCACACCTCAGGTTGGACATTGTTGGTGCTTGGTATTGAGAGTTCTCACATTTTATATAATGAAAATTTAGACTTCCTTTTGCATCTTCTGCACATTTCCATGCTCGTGTGATAAAGCAGTCCATCACAGAGGGGTCAGGTGTCGGTCAAGGTGCTCTCATGTATCAGATACCATTTCAGAAATCAATAATCTGATGTCAGTGATGTGTTGGACTGCAGGGTTAAGTTGACCTGGTTTATAAAAACCCAATTTCCAGCAGTTTGGGTTTGTAGGAGTAGGTCTTATGATGCAGGTTTGGGTTTTTCAAAAAAAAACAAAAAACTGGAGCCTTAATCACTCTGAGCAGCAGTGGAATAGAAATTAGGATTATCTTAATTAAAAGTGAGCTTTGAACATCGACAGGCTAAGAGGCACAAGTACAATATGTATAAAGAAATATCAAAAAAATGTAGAAACCTCATGTCAATTAAACTGCTTTATTGACTTGTGTGATACAGATATTTTAATCTGCAGGAAGGCTGCCCTCTACCATGTTTTCTTTTTTAAGTGTTTTTAATCTGTCCTCCTCGTTGGACACAGTCAGTGACTGGAAGAAATAGTTTATGTTCATCAGTAAAATTATCCCTAACTTTTTTGATGACCAGCCAGAACTTCTTCTTGAATTTCTTTTCACACAGGATTCTCAGAGGTAATGAAGAATTCTGAGTTCGTCTCATTTCTCTGTGCAGATATGCTGCGGCGAGTTGTGCGACAGAGCAAGTTCCGTCACGTCTTTGGCCAGGCCGTGAGGAACGACCAGTGCTACGATGACATCCGCGTCTCCCGGGTCACATGGGACAGCTCCTTCTGTGCTGTCAACCCCAAGTTTGTTGCAATCATCATCGAGGCCAGCGGGGGAGGAGCTTTCCTCGTCCTGCCTCTACAGAAGGTAAGGAGATCAATCAACTCTTTTAGGTTTTTTGTTGCAGGTTCTCTACGGTCTGTGGAACATAGAAGAACGTCATGCACATCCAGGGATCTAGCATTAGTGTGTGGTCATACTTCTGGAGCTGAGATGGTGTGATGAATCACTCCTCCAGGCCTGGTCACATGGGTCTGGTCCTGCAGTGACCCCGTCCTCAGGCTCTTGTCTGCAGCATCAAAAACATAATCAATGTGTGAATGTGAACCAGTGTAAAGGCATCTGATAAAGATCCTGTTACACCTCCCTCAGTTCAGCACATGATCCTCACAGAGGGGGGAGGGTTCTCTCTCTCTGTCTGTCTCTGTCTCACCCTCCATTGTCCTGGAGGTCACTGGGTTCAGTGATTGATATTCTCCATTGGAGGAGAAGTTTCCTTTTCTAATAATAATATTTCCTGCTGCTTGATATATGTTGAGATTAAATTCAGTTTGTCTCTTGTGTCTACAGAAACCTTGTTTTGGATGTTTCTGAAAATATCATTCTTTATAGGAAGCCTGTCTCATTGACTCTTTAAGATGATTTTTTAAAAATGTCAAGGTTTTGTAGCTTTAAAATAATATTTAAAAACAATTTCGTTAAAACCCCTAGAGAGGAAGTTCATGATTATCTGTGACTAGGAGCATAAGGATGGAAATGTGTATAAATCAGAGGCAGAAGTCTGAAATATTATAAAACAAATTAAATTGTTAGGATTGTTATAAATGTCCAAGGAGAATTTCACTATAAAGTTGTATTTATCTCTCTAACCCTAACAATAAAGTTTAGTAAAGTGTCAGTAATGTCTCATTTTTTCCTCACTGTTTCCAGTTTATGTTAGATTTCACAACGACCTCCTTTTCTTCTTGCGTCTGCAGACTGGCCGTATAGATAAGGTCTACCCCACAGTATGTGGTCACACAGGCCCAGTGCTGGACGTGGAATGGTGTCCTCATAACGACCTGGTCATCGCCAGTGGCTCTGAGGACTGTACAGTCATGGTGAGGTCATCTCATGTTTCTACAGTATGATGCCATGACATCACTGCATCTGTTCCTGTTGTTGAGAAACAAACAGATTGGACTCTGTTCAGATCTGTTTTTAACATTTGTGCAGGGAATTGACAGTAGATGGAGTTTAAGTTCTGATTCAGTATGATCTGGACTGAAGTCCTGTCATCAAACACACACTATTGTGTTCCAGGCAGCATTTTTTTATGCTAAATGAAGGATTTACCAGAATTAATAAATTGCAGTTTTTGTCACGTTTTCACTTTTCTTAAAATGTTGTCAAATTTGTATTGTTTTAATTAATGTTCGATGTGATAGAAGAGAGTCATCTAAGGTGAAGAGAAAGGTTTACAGGACGGTGGTGAGACCAGCCATGATGGATGGATTAGAGACACTAGGAATAGACAGGAGACAGAGCTGGAGGTGGAGGAGTTAAAGATGCTGCTGAGATTCTCTTTAGATTCTTACAAGAATTTCATCCACCTTGTAAACATGGCTCATAGCTGGTGGCCTTTTGGTTTTTAGGTGTGAACCATATGGTCCAAATATACAATCATTTATAAGTTTGACATCCCTAACTGTTCCACGTGTATCACCAGTGTTAGTATAGATAAGCTGAGCCTGTGTGTGTTCTGTGCTCCTTCTGGTTCCAGGTCTGGCAGATCCCTGAGAACGGACTGGAGTCTCCTCTCTCAGAGCCTGTGGTTGTGTTGGAGGGTCACTCCAAGAGGGTCGGCATCGTTTCATGGCATCCAACTGCTCGCAATGTTCTCCTCAGTGCAGGTAACCTTCAGCTGAGGTGCCTTCCCCCCCCCTCACTCCACAGGCTGATCTAACGCTCTGTGTTTATGTGACTGCTGTGCACAGCTGAACTCCAAATCTGACCCTTTATCTCCGCGCCGACCTTCTGTGTCGCATTGCTTTGTGTGATACCAAAGGCCCGAAATAGACCTGGACACGGCAGAGTGTGTGAGATATTTCTGTTGTGGTGTTTCTGTCCATGTTAGGCTGTGACAACCAGATCATCATCTGGAATGTGGGCACTGGGGAGGCCATGATCAATCTGGAGGACATGCACCCTGATGTTATCTTTAGTGTCAGCTGGAGCCGCAATGGAAACCTGCTCTGCACCGCCTGCAAGGACAAGAAGGTCCGCGTCATTGACCCTCGCAAGAAAAAGATTGTGGCGGTGAGTAGAGTATGGAGTGAAGTTTAGTTCTTATTTTTCTCAACCTCAACGAGGTTCATTCTAAATTAGACATTTAAGACATTCAACTCCACAATAACTTCTCAATTTCTTCATTTTCCTTGTTTACCATTAGATTCTTTCATTTCTGAAGTCTAAAAAAAGTCTTCAGACAAACTGACCAAATCCCATGATCATTTTTTTTGTCAGAACTCATCATCAACTTAACTTCTCTGCAAATCTCATAAACTGAAAATATTCTCTTCAAGATCAAAAGAAAAGTCACATTTCTTTCCAGAAACTGACCTGGTCAACAATCAGTGTATGAAACAACAACAAAATGTCCTTTATTGACAGTAAAATCTACATTTGTAGGTCTCTACTGCCACCTACTGTACTAGAGTTTGTTTTTGTTTGTGAGTCCACTCCTCACACCTTGAATCATTGTATTATTCCAACTGATGCAAATTGATGCACATCTTTTTTGGCCTGTAGAGGATGCTAACGAGTCAAACGTTTTATAGAATTTCAGGGCTGCCACCTAGTGGTTATAGTCTTAATGACTGAGTGTATTCATTTTAAAAGCTTGTTTCAGTTACTGTAACAGTTTCTTGTTGTTCATTAATGCAATTTTACAAATAACCATTAATAAATAGCTTTTTTAACTAATTCACTCCATCATCACTCTTCTAGTCGCCCACTCTGAGACCGTCCTGTCCTGTCTGGTGTTTTTAGTCTTCCACTGTGGCCTTTCCCTTAGATGTTAGAACGTCGTGTCAGGTTCCAGATGGAACATCAGATCCTCCTTGAAATAATATTAGTGAGAAGCAGTCCAACCAGGCTCTACTCTCTATAACAGTCGGTCTGTCTGCTTTCAGGAGAAGGACAAAGCCCACGAGGGAGCTCGGCCAATGAGAGCCATCTTTTTAGTAGACGGAAACATCTTCACCACTGGATTCAGCCGCATGAGTGAGCGCCAGCTGGCTCTGTGGAAGAGTGTATGTGTCTGCAAAGACTTCTCTTCATGTTGAATTGACCACAGAGACTCTGTGGACCACAAATAACCTCCTGTTAAACCATAAAAATAAATATAGAGAAGGATTAAGCCCCGACACTCAACCATGTGACGGTGTGTATGTAGAGGAGGAGACAAACCTGGGTGAAACATCTCCTTTATGTTCTCTCTTAAAACAAAACTTTGAACCTGCACCAGAAGAACAAATTAGTGGCAGCTTGGAGTCATTTGGTTTTATTGTCTCTAAAATTGGAGGAACATTTTATAAGGTCTGCACTGAAAGTAGACCAACTCCTCCACCTGTGCACGGTTACAGCAGGGAACCCTGACTCAAATCAAGACAGGAAACACCAAGGTGGTTCCTGTCTTGATTTGGTTGACAAAAATATATTTAACCTCTAGGGGCACTACTCTGTGATATAATCTGATGTCAGTGTCATAAATCTCATGTTAAAGACGTTTGGAAAGTCAGTGTCATGTTGCCTCCAAAAGAGGGCGCCGACACAAAAATCTGAAGACATCGTCCTGTTGTCTGACTCATTGAAATAGAGGATTCTGTTGTTTTCAGGACAACATGGACGAACCCATTTGTGTCCAGGAGATGGACTCCAGTAACGGTGTCCTGCTGCCCTTCTACGACCCCGACACCAGTGTAGTTTACCTGTGTGGGAAGGTGAGTTGCCATGACAACGAACAATGAGCATGTGCAGTCCCATCCCGCCGCCATGTCCTCTGCTTATTGTTCAAGAGTTGACTCTTGTCTCCGTCCGTCCACGTGTCCTCAGGGCGACAGCAGCATCCGATACTTTGAGATCACAGACGAGGCGCCGTACGTTCACTACCTCAACACCTTCTCCACCAAGGAGCCCCAGAGGGGCATGGGTTACATGCCCAAGAGGGGGCTGGATGTCAACAAATGTGAGATTGCCAGGTGAGGAGGAAAAAAGGAATAATAATTTTTCTTGATGGTCAGAATTGTAAAAAAAAACGATGATGAAACTGTTTCTCTTTCTCTTAAGTTAAAATAATAAACGACTTGTTTCTTATTTATTTAAGGTTCTACAAATTGCATGAGAGAAAATGTGAACCAATCATCATGACAGTTCCACGTAAGGTAAGTTGGTTTTATAGACCCTGCTCTTATATAGCATACAGTATGTTTTTATATACATATATATGTCCATCAATGAAGATTATATTAGTTTTTATTTTATCAAATTTTCATCTTTCTCTACTTCCAATGACCCGTCTCTCTCTCTCTCTCTCCCCGTCTGCTCTTCTGCTGCTGCTGCTCAGTCGGACCTGTTCCAGGACGACCTGTACCCGGACACTGCGGGTCCCGACCCCTCGCTGGAGGCTGAGGATTGGTTCGCCGGTAAGAACGGGCGCCAGATTCTCATCTCTCTAAAAGACGGCTACGTCTCCACAAAGAACCGAGATCTGAAAGTGGTCAAGTCCAACGTCCTGGAGACCAAGCCGGCTCCGAAGGCAGAGGTCGCTCCGACCATCCAGAAGCACGTTACTCCGCAACCCTCAACAGTGAGTGTCTTGCATCTACAACCACGGCGTGTTAGCCCGACATAGAACAGAGACTTGGTTTTGTGCTGGTATTGTTGGATCTGAGAAACAACATCGAACAAATATGGTTGACCTGAAAACCAAACTTAGAAACCATTTATTTGACAGTTTAATCTCGTTAAAGTTACTGAAGCCACTTTATTGTTGTCCTTCATTGTTTGATGTGTTCAGTCCAAACACACAACTTTAGGCACTTAATTAGTAATAAAAAACATCAGGTGACCGTGGGGTTTAAAAACATTCACTGCGGCGCCCCCTAGATACAGTTTAATCTGTTTGACAGCAGCAACTCCTGTGTCCATTCATTCCTATCTGAAATTTATTTTCTCTACTAAAAATAACTAAAATACACCTAGTTGGCTCCTCCCCCCATAAATATATTATTATTATTTAAATTTAAATTCTTCTCATCTAAACATCAATAACATATATTTAAAAATAATATTGATAATATAAATTAATAATTCAAAAACGTTAGGGTTAGGGTTGCAGAAGTTGCTTATGTCTTGGAGCTGGTGTTTAGAGGCTCTTCTGTATTTGTACCAACATTTGTTTTTCCTAGGACAGGAAATGCATCATTAGTAATACCGTAACAGTCACAGTCTGAACTTAAATACTGCTGCACTTCCTTTTGAACCCTGTAGGGGGCGGCAGAGGGTAGGTTAAGGTTATACACCACCTACTGGGAAGAGATGAAACAATAAAAAAAAATGATTAAACAGAAACATTTACAGACTGGTTTAATTACCGACACTGTAACCAGTTTCTCTTCTTCTTCTTCTTCTTCTGCTGCTGTTGACTGAACCTTCTGCTGACGTTCACTGTTTCCCCATTTAAAGTAATTATTATGGTTGGAACCAGTGACAGAAACGGTGGATCAGCACATACTTTGCTATTTGTGTCACAGTTTAGTGTCGAAGCAGAGGAAAATCTCAAAGCCACAGAGTTTCTGTCTGTGTTGGTGGGTTTTCACCTACAGTTTGTCCTGAGTTTAGAGGAAGTGAAGAGCGAGTGTCTTCCACTGTGGTCCAGTTCACACCGTCTTCCTCTTCGTTGTTCCACCAGAAAATGGAAGACAAACTGGAAGAGGTGCTGCGAGAGTTCAAGTCACTCAGGGACCGCGTCATCCTCCAAGATCGTCGAATCGCCAGACTGGAGGAGCAGGTGGCCAAGGTGGCGCTGTAAGACCAGCCCACTTCCCCTCCGTCATTCCTGGAAGAAACCACCTGACGGCTCCAGCTGGCGGCCCAACTTCTCAAGATTAGGCTTCATTATTTTGGCTAGGTGTCATCTCTGTGACGGGTCCAAGCTGACATTCCAAGAAGAAGAAGAAGAAGGAAAAAAATTTTAAAAACTTTTTAATTTCTCTCTGTTAAACCTCTGGTTTCACACTTTGCCCCAAAAACACACAAAGAAAAAGGAAAAATAAATCAAAACAAACTGATGACGGAAGAAAATACGTGTTTTTTTTGTTTTTTAAGGAAAAGTCTTAATTTTTTTTTTTCCTTTTTGAGTTTTGTTTTCAGATTGTGGTAAAACATTCTTTTGTGAAGTTTGTACTTACTACTACTACGACTGTATGTAGCATCAGTATTTCCATTGCTCTACTTTGTGTTGCCAAATATGGATTGTGTGCTGTTTTCATGCACTTCACGCTTTTACATTTCTATTCTTTTTTTCCCCCCTTTCTCCTGTTGTACATTCCAGTCACAACCAGGTAGAATGACTTAGTCGAAGCTGGATTTTTCTTTTTTTCTTTTTTTTTTTAAATCGACAGCTGTTTCCTTTTCCTCTCTCCAGTTAGAACATTGAGAACCATCAGATTTATGAATGTGGACGAATTCCTTCTGAATTCAATTGTTTCCTGTTCTCCTGACATTAGAAATAAAACATTGGGGGGGGGGGGTTAAAGTCTGGGGAGGGCGGGTGTTGGGGGTATTTGCATCTCTTTCTCTCTTTCTCTCTGGTGTAAATGTAGTGCAAACATAGTGGTGCCTCTTTGACACCGTCCAGGGTGGAGGCGCCGACGCTGCGTATACGGTGGTAGGAAAGACCACTCTGCCAACCTGTGTTTCATTGGACCCATGATCAACAGTTCTGTGCACATAATAAAACATTTTACACATGAAAACCTCACTTTTATTCCTTCTGTTCGACCGAAACGACTCGTCAAAGAAAAACATCTGTTTATAAAGGCTCAGTGTTGGTCATCGGGTCCTGGTCTGGGTCAGTCTGAGGCTTTGACCCACCAGGACCATGACGGTCTCCATGGAGACCAGGTTGGACTCCAACACCATGACTGATGTTCTAAACTGGTGTCAATGATGTGACCCCCAGCTAGGGGGCGACGTGGAGGTGAGGAGAAGGTTAAAGGCTGTGATGGCTGCTGCTGAGTCCTGGTCCCAGTCTTGAACTAGGTCCCATTTCTAGTCCCAGTGACAGAACTTGAACTAGGTCTTGAACTCATGGTCTGGATCTCAGCCCAGGGCCAAGGTCTTGGACCAGGTCACTGCTGGTAATGAGTTCACAGTCTTGGACCAGGTCCTAGTCCTGGTCATAGTCTGTCTTGTCTTGGGTCCCAGTCCAGGTCGTTATTACAGTCTTGGACCAGGTCCCTGTCCTATTTATAGTGGCTTAGTTCGCAGTTCTGGTACGGTCCTGGTTCTGAGCTCAGTCATGGTCCAGGACCCAGTCTTTGATCAGGTCTCTGTCCTGGTCATGATCACAGCCTTGGCTTGGTTCCCAACTCTGGTACAGGTCCTGGTTCTGATCTCAGTCATGGTGCAGGTCCCAGTCTTGGACCAAGTCTCAGTCCTAGTCATGGACCTGATCTCAGTCATGGTCCAGGACCCAGTCTTGGACCAGGTCATAGTCCTTTTCTCATTCCTGGTCTTGCTGTAAGTCCTGGTCCTAGTCCCAATTCTTGTCCTGTCCTAGTCTGAGTCATGGTCCTGTCAAGGCCGGACTGTAGACCTTTTCTGGTCTGTGGTCAGTTGGTTTCATTTGACTGTGAAATGACTTTCCACTAATATTAATTTAGTTTAACTACACATATGTAATACCTCCCTCGGCCTGACGGGGGCACTAAAAGAGGTCGTTTCTGTGATTACAGTTTTTTTTGTCAGCCAGTTCATATCCATGTGTGAAAACAATTAAGAAACAGCCTTAAAAACAGTTAAAGTCAGTTATAAAACAACTATTTAGTTGAAGATTTTCCCTCCAGCAGTAAAGTTAAAAAAAAATCTATTTTTTCCTCTGTTTCACTCAAACTGTTCAAACCTGACATTTCAGTTTGACTCAGAAGAACAGGAAGTGACCGATGTAACCACATCCTGTCTATGAACGCAGGTTCAGGTTAAAGTGTTTAGTCAGAGTTGGTGTTGGTTACCAGGGCAACCAACTGGTTAAAACAATGGCATTTGTGGTTAATGTTGGTTTTAGGTTTTGAAGATGGTTAGTGTTTGATATCGCTAACAATTAACCGAGATATTATGGTATGGCTGTGTGTTTGTGTAGATATATGTACATACTGTATATGACTATATATTTATAATTCTATGATCATAGGAGATCAAGTTCCTAAAATTGTATTTATACGCATATATGTGTATATACATATATTTGTATATTTATTTATTTATATTATTTGTATGTATATATGTACCTATATGTGTTTATATATGTATATACATATATGTATATATTCTGTATATGTGTATGTATATATATACATATATACTGTGTATATATATAGTATATCATATATATATTAGTATATTAGGATTATATACATCTAAGAACCTAAAGTTGTATTTTTATACATATGTGTATATATGTATAAAATATACACTTTTAAATCTATATATTATGTATAAATATATGTTTATGTATACATATGTGTATGCAGTATATGTATAAAATATAAACATGTAAACACATATATGTATATAGATTTAGATGTGTGCACGTATACATATGTGTGTACAAATACACAAATACATACTGTAAACTATGTATATAACTTTAGAACTAAAAATATATGGTCCTGATTTTACAATAGTATACATATAAATACCTAAACGTCTTATTTTCAGTTATCAAAATTTAAAAAATACTTTTGATACTTTTAATTTTACCGATTTCACTTGTTTATCAGATTTTCCTAAATGCTCTTTGAAACTGAAA
Organism: Paraplagusia blochii; assembly: GCA_016785265.1. Taxonomy (NCBI): domain Eukaryota; kingdom Metazoa; phylum Chordata; class Actinopteri; order Pleuronectiformes; family Cynoglossidae; genus Paraplagusia; species Paraplagusia blochii. The sequence goes on along the minus strand of JAFBJS010004055.1, from coordinate 63,039 downwards.
TCCAAACTGTGGGTCGGTGTCCAGTCCAGTGGCCACTGGACCGTGTTACATCAGTCACTGACGACAGAGCAGAGGCCGATGTTCTGCTTCAGTCTGGACCTTGGTGAGAAACCATTTCCTCATTCAACTGAAATCTGATTGAAAGGCGACAAAGTGTGAGCAGAGTAGAGAACTGAGCACTTCCTGAAATGACTACGAGTACTTTAGTACTGTAGTACTGCTGCTACTGCTACTGCTCATTAGGAAATAAGAGCATCAGGATGTGTGGACACTGAGGCCAACGTTGGATGAGTGAGTAAATATTTCATGTTTATTATAGAGATTGAATTAAATGAATCCATAGCCTGAGCTCTGGTCACTCTGGTCACTTCCTTGAAGATAATATTTCATATTTAGGGAGAGAAATAAGGCTGCAGCTCATTTCCTGTTTCTGTGAATGTCACAGCTCTGACGACGACCACACACTGATCATGAAATGAGCTGAAGATGAAGATTTGAGATCATTGGATTCAATCACACTCAGGTCTCAGCCTGATTCAGCAGCAGAACGGTAAGAAAACTCAACTTTTATTCTGAAATCTGCCTTTTCCTGGTTTGAATCTTTGATTTAATTTGGTGACCAATGATTGATGTTACCTGTTGATCATGGTAGAAGGTATAAAGGTGAGATGTTTCATATTGACTGATATTGTTGATTCCAGCAGATTTGTTGTCTCAGATCAACGTATTTCCTGTCAGTTCTGCAGAGTGTGTGGAGCAGCGGGCGTGGTCAAAGACCTCTGAGGACGTCCCTGCAGCAGACACATGACCAGCCGTTGAGCCACGTGTGTGTTGTAGCCTGGAGTGTTGTCATGGTTCTTCTCTGTTCTTTCAGATCTCTCATCATGAGGTTCCACAGCATGGAGACGTTGGTCACTCTGGTCTGTGGACTCTGTCTTCTGTTTTCTCTGGACGCTCTGGCCGCGCCTGGGACGGCGATGGTCAAAACTAACACCAGCGCCGACAGGACAGGACAGCAGGTCACGACGGACCGGCAGCCGACCACGGCCTGGAGCAGGACTCAGACGTGGAATCCCCCAGACACTGAGACGACGTCTTCGTCCAAAGATGGATCTGAAGACATCACGCTGAGCAGCAGCCACAGCTTAGAGAACAGCGTGACTTCTGTAGCAACAACGACAACAGGAAGTCCAGCATCATCACTTCCTCCCGTCATCGCACCAGTGACCACAGCTGTAGGTGTCCTTCAGTCCACTGTTAGACCAGTGCTGACCTCAGAGGTTCAAGGATCTTCTCAGGAACCAGTGACTTCTCTGACCGTTACATCTTCATCCAGCACCACAGCTGGAATCTCCACCTCAGTCACAGTAACAACGAGCTCCACCTCTGCTGCGTTTGACCACGACTCCTCACCAGGCGCCACATCATCTACGTCAGCTTCAGGTCTCAGAAGTTCTTCCACGCCGCAGCAGGACTCCAGCACAACCGACCCAGGGTCTGTGTCTACGCTGCCCAACGCAACAAGCTCTGTCTCCAACAACGGGTCTACAACCTTCTTCACCTCCTCCATCTCCACGACTGCAGACTCCACAAGTCCTAAAATGTTGCCTTCTCCCTCAACAACTTCACCTCCATCAACAATAGTTTCCACAACAGCAGAAGAAACATCTACAGATGCTGCAACAATGACTGCAGCTGCGACAACTGCTGCAGCAACAAATTCAACATCTGAAGCACCAGCAACAACAACAACAGCAACAACAACCACAACATTGGCAACAGCAGCAGTAACAACAACAACAGAAGCAACAACAACAGAAGCAACAACAACAGAAGCAACAACAGAAGATGCAGCAACAACAACAGAAGCAACAACAACAGAAGCAACAACAACAGAAGCAACAACAACAGAAGCAACAACAACAGAAGATGCAGCAACAACAGCAGCAGGTTGTGTGGTCGTTCCCAGTCGTGAGCTCCAACCCTGCTCCACCCGTGGCCTGGTGAAGCAGTGTCTCATCACCGTGGCCTGTCTGGCCACCTTGGCCACCATCTTCATGGTCTCCACCATCGTCCTCTGCACCAAGTTGTCGTCCAGGAAGTACAAACTCCGACACCCTGACCAGTCCACGGAGATGATGTGCATCTCCTCGCTGCTGCCCGAGAGGAACTACAACTACGGCAGGCGACGCAGTCCTGTCCCCAAAGGTGTCCTGGTGATCCATGACAGAGGAGACAGCGAGGAGGACATTGGAGACAACCTGACGCTGAGCAGCTTCCTGCCAGATAACGACCGCTACGTCTAGACTAGAGGGTCGTATCTGAGCCAACGTTCATACCTCAGCCTGGACTGGACTGGACTGGACTGGACTGGACTGGACTGGACTGGACTGAACTGGTCCTGTCTGAGATGTCTGTACTTTCAATAGATGAAGAAAAAAAAGTCTCACTTTGATGTTGAAGACCTACAGTCTGGTCCAGAATGAGGAGCTCCTCCATGACCTCTCACCAGAGTGAAGACCAGGATCTGAACATGTCTGTAGGTTCTCAGTCATCCAGAGACAGTTTGGTGGAGGGACACGGGACGACATCCAACCGTTTTTCTTCAGTTTCCCTCCGTGAAACTGTTTTTGGATCAAGATCTGAAGTTTGTTCTGTTTTTTTTCTGAGAGACAGGAAGTGGTAGATGCTGACGGATGATGGACTCTGACGATGGAAGCATCTGCTGGGAAATACAGTCCAAAGAATAATTTATTAAAGATGTCTTTTATTTAATGTGGACAAAAATACTTTTTTTTCTGCTCTTTGTTCAACCTGGTGTTTATGAAATTTGCTGGTTTAAGATTTTTAAGAGAAATACAGAAATGAATTTGCTTCTTATTTGTCTTTCTTGAGTCTGAAACAATGAAACTTCTTCTTCTCTTTCTACTGATCTTGTACCTTCTTCTTCTTCAGGTGTTTCCACAATGAATCCTTCTTCTCCATCTCCTCCTGTTCTCTCCATCTTCTACTCTGACTCCAACTACCTCCACCATCCATCAATCCCCTCTTTGTCTCCTACCTGGTAGCTCCATCTCTAGGTTCATTCTTCTCCCAATGTCTCCACTTTCCCTCCTCTGGACATGTCCAAACCATCTCAATCTGTCTTCTCTAGCTTCTTTTTCTTCAGACCTTCCTGTCTATGTTGTCCCTCTAATCACCTCATTCCTGATCCTGTCCATCCTTGTCTCTCCTGTCTTCTGTCTCTAATCCATCCAGATCATAATGTCATCTTGGTCCATGGAGACTCCTGTCTGTCCTCATCTGTCAATCCATTCATCACTGAAGTAAACAAGAAAGCTCCACCTCACCACTGTTGGACTCGTCTCGTACATATCCTGCACCAACCTAACATACTTCTCTGCCACTCCCGACTTGCTCATATAGAACCACAGTTCCTCCTTGTCCCCCTGTCATAGGTCTTTTCTAAATCTACAAATACACAACGCAGCTCCTTCACTGATCAAACCAACACCATACCAGCTTATTTCATGGACCTGGTATCTGAGAGACACATGGTACGGAGACAAATTGACAGTAAAACAGCTGATAGAAAATCAACAAAAAAACAAGATGTTTGTTTAAACAACAACACAAATACAGCAATGAAACACACAAAAATGGACAAAATCAGTGAAGATCAGAACATTCATGGAACCACCAGCTCCCAGAGGAGCTCAGTAGATCAGTTGACTTTGGGTCAGAACCTCATTCACCAGTAATTCAACAAATCTTTGAGCCAAAAATGTAGATGAGCTGTTGATCACAGACTTCACTGTGTTTTTCCTGTAACTCAATTCACTTCCTTTCTACTGAGGAACTGCAGGAAAGACGTGGCTTCAACTCTGGACTTGATTTCATGTTCACTTCCCTTCCTGCAGAAAAGAAACTCAGGACGTTTCTTCTGAAGTTGCTTTTCATTTTTCAGTGTTTACTTTTTTTTCTGACGATGCTTCTCCACAGTTCAGACCAGTGTAAACCTGCTGGACGCTGGGAAACATCTGCAGAACCTTGATGACCATATAAAGCTTGATCTGTCATAAACACAGAACACACACGCTCGGCTGTCGCGCTGCCTAAAGTGGTCACACACACCACGTGAGTTTAACTGCAGCAGCTCACTCACCTCTTTGTGTCTGAGCGCCTGTGTTTCAGCACCTCTCCTTCCCCCGCTGCTCCTGCTCCTGCTCCTGCTCCTGCTCCTGCTCCTGCTCCTGCTCACAGGAAACATCAAGCTTTTCCTGCGTTAATTCAGGAACAATACGTCTCTGTCTACTTTGTCTTAAGTTAAAAACACACCAAACGACTCAAACACTGAAAATTGACTCAACATTTTCTGAAACAAAGTAGTTTAGCTTAAAAATACCACGTTAAAAAGGACAAAAGCGTTAAATTATTGTTGTAATGTTAAAGACAATGAAGACATAAACACACAACATAGGAACAGTTTGAAACTAGTCTGAGCAAACTAGGGCCCAGGGGCCAGATAAGGCACGTTGTGTTTTTTAATCAGGGCCAAACTTTTCCCGATTATATTACAAATTAATATTAACATCATTTGTTTTCATTTTCCCTGCAGTTCCTGCCTTTCCAGGAGCAGAGGTGGAGAAGGTGGAGGAGTTTGGATACTGAGGATCAACTGTTCAGAGCAGTGGAGACTGTGGAGGAGACTGGAGGAGAAGAATAGAGTGGAGTCAGGATGGACACTAGTAATAGACAGAAGACAGGAGACAGAGCTGGAGGTGGAGGAGTTACAGATGCTGCTGAGATTCTCTTTAGGAGAGACAAGGATGGACAGGATCTGGAATGAGGTGATTAGAGGGACAAAACCAATATAGCCCTGTCTTAAAAGACACTCTTAGCTCATTTAGGTGTTAGTCGTGAAGACTGCAGACCAGGCGACCTTTTTCGCTTGGCATGGCGGAAGGATGGACAGGATCAGGAATGAGGTGATTAGAGGGACAACACAGACAGGAAGGTTTAGAGAAGTTGACAGATTGAGATGGTTTGGACATGTTCAGAGGAGGGACAGTGGAGACATTAGTAGAAGAATGATCCTAGAGATGGAGCTACCAGGTAGGAGACAAAGAGGAGATTGATGGAGGACATGAAGGTAGTTTGATGATTCACTGTGGAAACACCTGAAGAAGATGAAGAACTGATAACAGCTTCAAGTCGTTCCCTAAAAAAGCCAAGAATTCAGCTGTAAAACTAAAAAAAGACAAAGCTGTCTCCCAGTCTGTCCTGGACGAACTGACAGGAAACATTAAGAACTTCCTGTCTTCAACAGTCACAGACAAACCGTCCTCTGACCTAAGATCTCAGATCAAACACGTACATGTTATGTATATAGATACATATAAATATATATGTGTGTGTGTGTGTGTGTGTGTGTATCAACTACTTTTTATCTCATAATCATCTGATCTCAGATCAGCTTCACTTGGACCAACATCGTATTTTCTGCTGATTCTGTTTAAAAAACCATTTAAAATAAAAAAACATGAATTATTTGGTTATAATGTTGTTATCTTCATTCACACACACACACACACACACACAGGAGGAGGTACAGGGGGGTGGCGGGTGAGGACCCTCCCCCTCACCATAGAGTAAACTGTGGTCCTAACAAGAACAATCTGTGTGAACACCAGAGAAGGAGAAGGAGGGATTTATCCTCACGGTTCTTTCTTTTTTTCTTCCCTTTGCAGACAGACCTACAGGCTGAAATCTGAAGCTACACCAGTGTTGTGGCCCCGTCTCCCCCCTTGACTCCCCCTTTGACTCCCCCTCCGCTCTCGTCCAGTCTGGTTCCTGTCATCCTCCCCTCAGACGCGTCCACACCAGCAGGATTCTTCTCCTGGTGCCGATGGTGAGTGAAATGTTCCTTCTTTGTTCAGCTTCCTTCTGACTGCGTGCCCTTGGGCAGACGGAGAACTTTGAGGTCTTCATGTGTGACCATCTCATGATGCCTGACAGCAGCCTCCAGCCTGGGGTCAGGAGCAGAGGGGACAAAGACAGAAGATGAAAAGAAACATAATCTAGGTCACTGTCAAAAGAATCTCCAGGTTCTGGTTCGGGTTCTGGTTCAGGTTCTGGTCCTGGTTCTGGTTCTGGTTCCATGCGTGTCGTCTGGTTGTGCAGGTCTGTGTGGTCCAGGCAGGTCTGGCCTGTAGTTTGTTACTGACTTTTTTGGGAGGAAGTTGAAAGAAAGGTTACAAAAAAAAGTTGTTCCAGATGCAGCAGAGTTAATGTAGCTCAGCTTTCACACAGATGGAGCAGGAGAAACATTTGGACTGAAGAGGACGGACTGAGACTGAGACAGAGACAGAGACTGAGACTGTGAAGGAAGAATGCATCTAAGAAAAAATCATTTGTCGGTTTGATCGGTGGAGGAGCTTCATTGTGTTTTTGCAGATTTAGAAAAGACCTTTGACAGAGGGACAAGGGAGGAACTGATGTTTTGTATGAGGAAGTCAGGAGTGGCAGAGAAGTATGTTAGGTTGGTGCAGGATAGAAATGAGAACAGTTTAAGGTGGAGGTGGGACTTCATCAAGGATTGGCCCTGAGAACCTTCTCGTTTGCTTTGCTGATGGACAGATTGACAGATGAGGTCAGACAGGAGTCTCCATGGACCATGATGTTTGAAGATGACATTATGATCTGCAGTGAGATTAGACAACAGCTAGAAGAGAACCCAGCTGTTGAGAACCAACACAGACAGGAAGGTTGATTTGTTGTCCCCTGAAAGAGGGACAACCAGAAGAAGATTCAGTGGACTTCCAGGCTGGTCCAGGCAAGAATTTGAACATGGACGGCATCTCGGGGGTCCCAGACCTCTGGTTTGAGTTCTTGGCCCAAAGAGTTCTTGGTCAACCCGGTCTTCTTCTTGGAGCTGGGAAGATGTTCCATGAACTGAAGAACCGTATAAGTTTGGTAGAACCGTCTTTCCAGCCCCACGTCTCTGGAGAACAAATCCAGCAGATGATTCTCTACGGGTGGATCACAGTCAGCTGTGGGGACTGTGTTCTTTGGGCTGTGTTTCCTTCCCTTCTTGCACTGAAGAGCACAAGCTAAGAGTGCCCTCTGGTGGCTATCAGTGAGAAAATAGCAATATTTAGCATATTTTTATTAGATATAAGTCCTGGTGCGTCTGAGAAAAGTGTTCAAAGCATCAATGAAGATGTTCATGCAGCACTTTACAGTTCAGGTTTATTTTCTAGCTGTGGATCGTGTCTCTGTCCAGAGTTGATGTGTTTGAGAATCAGATGTTGAAGAAAGTCCTGATCTGAAGGAACGTCCAGAGAACAGGGATGGAAAAGTCTTCAGTCGCAGGAAAAAGAAAATACGGAAACACATAAAACATACTGACGTTTTACGTCCCTGCAAATGTTTTCACCAGATCTGCAGCGTCAGACATGTGACCTCGAAAACTCTTCTACATCTCTGAACCTGGTCGACTCATGTTCTCTTTGTTCTTCTCCTCTAGTCCCCGGAGCAGCTGGGTTTTTGTCCAGATGCTGAGGCGACCCTGAAGGTCTCAGAGACAAAGTCCTGAACCGCGGTGAGTGAGAACAACCTTCTTTAAAGATCTCGTCAAACAAACCAGATGTTGAAGTCAGAGATTCTCATGTGAAGCCAAAACATCCGCAGTCGTACAAACTACAACACGTGACGTGGCCTTGACATGGTTGATGTTCTTCACAGACCCTGTGGAGAAACCATGTTCCCCACGGCCGCCGCTCAGATCGCTGCGTTCCTCCTGGTTCTCCTCGGCAGCAGGAGTCGGGCCACACCTGTGCCTTTTTACAGCTCGTTGGAGGGGAGTACAGATGAGGACGACTACAGCGCCTTCCCCTCCTCCCTGCCCACCATCTTCGCTCTTACCGAGTACCAAACCACACCTGTGGTCTCCACCTCTACGAAGACGGACCTTCTGAGTCAGGTGGTGAACTTTCTGGAGGAGAACATGCTCCTCATCCTGGTTGCGAGTTCCTTCTTCCTGCTCTTCTTCCTCGTCGTATGCGGAGCAATTTTCATGAGTCGGAGGCAGAAGGTAAACGCCTACTACCCTTCATCGTATCCTACCAAGATGTACGTGGACCAAAGGGACAAAACTGGAGGAGCCAAAGTCTTTAATGATGTGCCAGAAAAAGCAGCTCCAGAACAGGACCATGAGCCACCGGTGGATTCTCACCGACAACTGCAGGATGAAATCATGAGGGCCGCCAGGAGTCTTCGCACGCCAACAAAATCTCCCGCTGCCTCCGAGGGAAAGGAAAACAGTCAGAGAGCAGAAGAGCCTCGTGCTGAAGATGAGGAGGACGCATCCTGTGGCAGCTTCCTGGAACAGCAGCTTCCAAGTTTCCCTGAGGAGGAAGAGGAGGAGGAGAAGATGGAGTCGGGTGAAGACCAGGCCACAGCTGCAGCGGAGGTGAACACTGAGCAGATACCTTCACAGGAGCCCAAACCTGAGGAAGATGATTCAGAGCAGCATCCAGACAAGGAAGATTCTCAGGCTCCTCCAACTGGAAGGAACCTCAGACCTTCTTCTCTGCACATTCACAATGACTCTGCTACACTTCAGCTGATCGCAGGAGAGAAAACCGCCTTCTAACAGCTTCCTCTCGTTCGTGGAGATAAATAAAAATAAACAGAAGTAACATCTTATTACTGCAGGAATAAATACGGTCAAAGTCGCAAAATCTGACATCAACTTTTTGCCAATATTGTCAAAGCATGACATGAAATTAGAAACCATCCGATCCCTCAGTTTCTCAATTTAAGTTGTTTTCTCAATTATTTTCTGCCATGTCACCCCCTAGTGGCCAGACCTTTTTAAGCCTCCCCCCTTAAATAAAACACTATAATGGGCCTGGTAATATTCATTTGTTCGTCTGTACAAAGTGCTGGCATCGGCAGTCTGCATATCATTCCATAATTATTTATATAAAGATTAATAAAATCGACAATGCTGCCACCTAGAGACTTATTTCTATATATAGCAATTTATCCCAAAATTATGTTATATGTGTCAATAGAACAAAGATGAAAAAAAAACAAGATAAAAAAGGTCTGAATAATAAAACATTAATAAATTGTGTTACTATGCTGCCATCTAGTGGCTTTCATCTTCATATGCAGATGTTTTTGCTCTATTTTTAGGGCAGATGCCTTGCTGGGTTTTTGTTTTTGGTGGAACAATAACAGATATTATAGCTAATTCTGCTGATATTATTGATCTTCCTTAGTGAAAATCCAATGATGCTTCCCATTACCTCCATTTTTTCTTCATGTTGCTATTGATATAGGTACAAATATTTATCTTTGTATCCATTTTGGTGGAAGTAAAAGCCGCAGCCTTGGCCTTAGGAGACCTGTTAATGTAAGATATCAATGTGTTTTATGTTTTAATTGAACATTTTTGACATTTTCTTAATAAAATTTCACAGAATCTCATGTATTTATGTCAAATCAACAGCTCAGACACACATATGACGGTGATTATTTATTCAGACTTTTTCACAGAGACATTTACGAGGACTTACACAGTAAAACCATTAACATTTTGCTTAGTTGAATAAACTTAGAAGAACATTAAGGCGCGAAACACTCGGCAACAAAAGTTATAAATTCACAAAACCAACCCCTCAAAAAAAGGCCAGACTTCGTAACAGGAATTCAGACGTTGTGCGTTTACGTGACAGGCTATAAGATAAAGAAAAAGTGTTCATGGTGCGAAAGCCGAGACTGAAACCTGCGCTAACTCTGGAGAGGAGGTTCTTCAGAGAAGCTAGATGTTGTGCGTTTTTTAAATTCTGCATCTTCAGGTGAGCAGTGAAATCACACTCAGAGTGAAGGAGAATTTAGTTTATTCGTTGGTCTTGACTGCCCTCTGCTGGTTTCCCTGCTGTTTGACGCGATAGTCGGCCAGGGCAGCCTTGATGGCGTCCTCAGCCAGCACTGTGGACCAACACAGAACAAACACAGTGAACAACAACAGACTGACAGGAAGTTCAGACAAAAAAAAATCAAAAACCTACTGGAGCAGTGGAGTTTGACAGGTGGAAGACTGAGCTCTTTGGCGATGTCGGTGTTTTTGATTGTTAAGGCTTCATCCACCTAGAAGAACAACAGCAAGACGCAGTTCAAAGTGAAATTATTAAATTTATAGAAATGAATGAAGTTTCTCTGACGTGTGACTCACAGATTTTCCCTTCACCCACTCAGTGGCCAGAGAACTGGAGGCAATAGCAGAGCCGCAGCCGAAGGTTTTGAACTTGGCATCAACAATTTTCCCTTGTTCATCAACTTCGATCTGGAAAAGTGAAACACTTTAAAATCCATCTCAAAGACGGAGGTCAGTGAATAATGATGAATAAATCTAAATCATCATTAGTTAGGTTACTCTGTTATCCTGCACAGAAGTGTTCCCAAACCCCCGGCCCGTGGACCGGCACTGGTCTTCGAGTAAGTAGGTACCGGGCCACACAGAAAGACTACATGACTTAGATTTATTAATTGTTTCTAAAGACGTTTTACTAAAATGGGGTGATTTTCCAGGGAGGAGCCATTCAGGGTAAACAAGTGCAGACATGTATCAAGGGGACGTAAGAGCTTGTCCAGTCTCAGGGTGAATCTAGTCTGGGAAACAGTGAATCACACAGAGTGAATGGGCAGCAACTCCGTGATAAAGCACGGGTTGATGTTTTTCTAAGATACTGGACCAGACTGGATTAGATTCACATGACGCTAAAATCAGTTTGGGAAACAGCACAGCAGACACAGCAGCGTCTTTTTTTCTTGTGTCTTACCTGCAGCTTCATAACGTCTCCACAGGCTGGCGCTCCGACTAAGCCAGTCCCAACATTCTTGGCGTTTTTGTCCAGCGAGCCAACGTTCCTTGGATTTTCATAGTGATCAATCACCTTTAAATGAAAACAACAGGGAAACAGGATGTTGGAGCAGAACAGTCGTTTGATGTGAACAGACGGAACCTCCCAGACGACAGAACTGCTCATTTATATAAATTGTCATGACGTTAAATAGGAGGACATAACTTCATTGTCCGTTATATGAACTCCTGTCTCCTGTTCCTGTGTTTCCTGCTGAGTCACTGTGACCAGACACACACACACACACACACACACACACACACACACACACACACACACACACACACACACACACACACACACACACACACACACACACACACACACACACACAAACTTGATGTTGAGTAAATAATGATAAAAGACAAATCTATCATTATCAGGGGATTTTTCAGTGTTTCGTAAGCAACACAGAATTTTGGTTTTCTTTTGGCCAATATTGTCCCAACACTTCATTTATGGACTGATTATATTGACATCTGTAGCTGTTTGCTTACAAAAACTGAGGTAAACGTCTGAGAATCCGGCAAATTTGGCAAAACCCAGACATCCCTGAGGATTTCAGTGATATTACATAGTAATAATACCAATATTATCGGACATCCTTAAAAGAAGACATATTTATTTGAAAACAGGACAGGAATGTTTCGACAACACAAATGTTGACAAGGGCTGGTGATAATCAGTGACTTTCAGCAACATATCACTGATGGAAAAGAACCTAACTAACTACAGTACATAATTCACAATCAAATACACTAAATACTACCAGATCTTCTCATTTAAAACGACATATTTGCGGGAAAAACTTGAATAGAGCTAAACACGATTTTAATTATTATCTTTACGAAGGTTTTTTTCACTTATTCTCAAAGAATGAGGAAGAGTGAGTGTTTACAATTATGTCAACTTAGATTTGAGCAAGGATTACCAGTAAAGTAATACGGAAACCTGCAATCCTGTAGAAGTCGTTACGCAGCAGTACATTCTACTACTTATCAGTCGTAAAAGTAATAGTTGTAACAATACTAATGGTTGTAGCCGTTTAAGTAGCGTAACAAGCTGTCGTACCACTAAGGTAGTTAAACTGGAAGTAGTGTAGTAGTTGTAGTTTTTGTAGCAGTTAAAGTAATAGTAGTTGAAGTAGTTGTTGTTTTTGTAGCTATCTTCATTTACCTCTTCCTGGAACACGTGACCTCTACAACCTAATAGTTATATCTCGCTTTCGACAACTGTAAACAAAAGGCCAATCAGCGGCCAACACAGTGAAACACGTCACCGCGGGGCTGTGTGGGTTTTACCTTCTTATGGTAGCAGCACCGGCTGATAAACTCCGGCAGAGAGAACCGTCTGGTGAGCAGAGCCACAGGAGAAACACATTTGATCGCCGCGGAGGCCGCCATGTTGACAGACCGCAGCAGTACACAGTCTGACGCAGTTTATCAGACGAACGAGGTTGAGCACCGACGTGACGTAAGATTCAGGGGCGGAGTGAAGCGGAGCACATCTGCGCTTGCGCATTAGAATGGAAGCGTCTAGCAGTGACGTGTACCGTAATACACTGTCAAGTAGGGCACTGACATGGTAGCTGTGCTACATAGCCGACTGCCCGAGCATTAATGTAACCGAGTTTGTGGAGCAGCTTCGTGGTTGTGATTGGAAATAAGTCGACTTATTACTTTTATCTAGACATGTAGAACATTTTCTTAGTGAAAAGGAAGTTGTTGATTTCGCTAGGAGCTCATTCTTTGTTAATGAAAATATTAAAATGTGATATTTATTATGTTTTTATTACTCATTAAAAAACAAAACAAACAAAAACAAAGTATTGGGCCACATTTGCGATGAAAAAAAAAAAACATGCGAAAATCATGCACACTTCTACCTCTCCAGTGTTCTCATGTTCTAGTACTGGGTTGATGTATAGTACAAGGCAAAACCCAAGGTCTGTGGGCCAAATGTGGCACATCGAGTTAGTTTGAGTGGTCTGCCGCAGCTAAAAAATACTTTACATAAAATGGTGAAGATTTTGTTAACCTAAACCTAAATTCCTTGAGATAATGGTTGTTATGATATAGCACTATAAACAAATAAAAGTTGAAGTTGTATGTAATAAACTGCTAATTTATATTACGTACCAATACAATAATAATCAATTGCGGAAACACATTAGAGAAAGTGGATTAATTAATGACCCTGTAGTTAAAATGAATGACAAGTTCATACTAATATAATAACTGTTCTCATTTATGACTCTAAAAGACATTTTCATTTTCTCTCAGACGTCTGTGAAGAAAATATAGTTGTAAGTTAGATTTAAAAGATGTATGCATTTTGTGTAAATATGATGTTATTCTCAATATACTAATACTAATAGACCAAACACTTCCTTGTACAGATGAGTTAAAATTGGAGCCGGGTGTACACTGTGCACAGTTGTGGCTCACACTGTACATCCATCCACGGCACAGCGAACTCCTGTAGCCAGAACTGCTTAGGATAAAAATGTCTGTCAAATGTATTGTTATGTCATGTAAATAAAGACGAGGAGGAGAAAGAAGAAGGAGAAGAAGTAAAAGACGGTAGTGGAAGATCAGTGGATCACCACAGTTTCTTTGAAACATAATGTGTTGCATGACTCAGCTTTAGATTCTGTCCAATTGCAGATCGTGGAAAAACTATAGAATTTCGGCCTTTACTTGACGCAGCAACATTTGACCTCTGAATCCAGTTTTCCACCAAAGAGACGTTGTTCACGACAGCCCAGAATCGAAATGAACAAACACACTATGTTTGTTGGATGGTGTTAGTGCTTTTGTGTTACGCAATCATGTTGGCATTAGGAAATTTTCCTCCCAATTTCACCAACAGCAGAAACAGCAGATAATTTTTTGCTGTGGTTTTTGGTTTTCTTCTGCAATTGTGTTCAGTTTTCACTTCTGTTTTTTTGCCATTTTTTGTTTCAAGTTTGTTATCATATCTTCTCTTCTGTTTTCCCTTAGTCATATATTGCATCTGTGTATGGAACTGATTTTGGTGGAAAAAAACTTTTTACATTGACATTTTAAAAATGTATTTAATTTAAAAGATACTTCAAATGTATTATTCTTTTTTTTTCACTGACCTATCACTAAGACCATTTAGATTTAAGAGTTTTATTAGACACTCATAGACACCTTTACTTCCTCACCTGTTGATTATAAAGTTGTAATAATTAATAATTAATTGCATGAGGTTCACATATTCTATCTTGTACTGTTTGTGCTTCCCTGATGCCTCAACACTTGTTCGAACACTGACCTCAATATGGGTGGAGACAAACAGCATCCACCTTCTTTTTGTTCACATACATGGTTGTGTTACATAAGTTGGAAGCATTTCTCAGCAAAAGGAGGAGAAGTGAGAGCTGGCAGCAGTATCTGGAGGTTTCTTCCTCTTTACAACACATGTAAGTATTGACTATAACTGAATTCAGTCAAGAATTGTTTTCATTTGTTTGTATGTTTTTCACCAGAGGCCACTTTTGTTTTTGTGGTAGGACGTATATAAACATGAGTGTGGACTATATTACATATGACGACTACACAGCAGTAAATGACACAGAGGACGCCCCCTCTGGCCACAGGTATGACAGCAGTTCACAGTTCACCTTGACCCACGTCTTGGCAGCGCTCAACATCCTCATAACTACCATCGGCCTCGTGGGAAATTCCCTGGTGATCTGGATCTGTGGTTGGAAAATGAAAAGAACGGTGGTCAACACCTGGTACCTCAGTCTGGCCGTCTCAGACTTGTTGTTCTGTGCCTTTCTGCCTCTGGAGGTGTTTTACATGATCACCTCTCACTGGCCCTTTGGTCTGCTCCTGTGTAAACTGGTCTCCTCGCTCCTGTTCCTCAACATGTACAGCAGCGTGTTCCTGCTGGTTCTGATCAGCACCGATCGCTGCGTCATGACTCTGTTTCCCATCTGGTCTCACAATCACAGGAAAGTGCGGACCGCGTACGGGGCCGTGCTCCTTATGTGGCTCCTCTCTGCTCTCCTCACTTTGCCCTCGCTGATCTTCAAGGAAACGGCCAAGCGTGGGTCGGTCACCCAGTGCTACCCCAGCTACACGGACGAGTCTCGACACAAGGCGGTGGTTCTGACTCGGTTCGTCTGTGGATTTGTGATTCCTTTTCTAGTGATCGTCACCTGCTGCTCTGTGCTTTGTGCAAAGCTGGGAAGTATGACGGTCAAAACAAACAAACCCTACAAAGTCATGGTGGCACTCATCTTCTCATTCTTCTTCTGCTGGGTGCCCTACCATACCTTCATTCTTCTGGAGTTGGACGTGAAGAACCACAGTGTGGAGGTCTTTCAAACTGGATTGAAGGTGGGAGCCACCTTGGCGGCAGCAAACAGTTTCATTTCCCCGTTTCTGTACGTCTTCATTGGCAATGACTTTAAAAAAACTCTAAAAAGGTCTTTGACTTCAAGATCTGATTTAGCCATGGTGGAGGATCTGCGTACGGGTGGGTTGAGTACCTCCAGGTCCAAAACTCTGGATGTCATCAATAACTAGTTTGTCTCTGTCTTCAGTCACAGACAGTAAATGATTTCCCATATGTTTGTTTGCACATTTTTTAAATAACGATAAAGAATGTTAAACAAAATTTGCAATCCAAAAAGATATTTTTATGGACTTTTTTTGGGTCCCAAACCAGTGTTTAATAGGTTCATTCTTCAGTGACTACACTAAAATGAATTCATACATATTAATCATATTAGGGAGATATGTATAATTATATATGTATATAGATTTTTTACCAGAAAGAATAATTGACGTTATTAAATTATTTTGTGATGATTGCTTTGAAATAAAAGAACATTACGTTAGCTGTCATGTAAAATGTTATCACGTGAAACAGACAAATTACATTGACATGTTTTGGTTTGTTAATAGTTCACTTGTTGAGTTATAAAAAAAACCACATCAAATAAAAACCTAAACCTTAAAGACCAAAATGAAAGTATGTTTAAGAATGTCAACATTTATTTAGAAAGGTTTTAAAAAGGAATTACAAAAAAAAACTACTTTTCAACGTTATTGCATCAAATCAGCCTTTAGCTTATGTTCGTCCACACAAGTCCTTTAACACAACACAGGCTTCATACAGCGTAAACAACATAAACCTTGTCATAAAAGTTCTGGCGATGATATGGATATAGCGTTTGTTATTGCCATCTACTGGATCATTTCATTAATAGCAGTCACATCTATTTGAAAAAAATGCAGCTTTCTAATTCTGTTTTTTAACTATTTTATTTCAGTGCTGTAGTCGTTAGTGTTTTATTTTGATCCATCTTTTGAATTTAATCTACCATAAATTTTAGGTTTAATGGTCCTCTGCTTCTTTGTCTGTCAGGGAGTTTTATCCTGGCAGCCGAAACTCAGGGCTCCACTTTAACACGTCACCGGCTGGTGGCCCCGCCCCCTAGCTGTAGTCAGGATCTTTTCTCCGCAGTTGCGGATGCGTGATTGTGACGCAACCTGATGCAAGGTTATTAACTGAACCTGGCATAATTTACGATGTTTATTCATCAAACTAGTCAACCATTGACTCGTCAGTGTTTGTAGTTTTACCGCCGACCGCTCGGTTCAACTGTCGTTCCTGTGTTTTCATCACGGGCTAAAGTTAGCAGCTGCTACTGTCAGCCAGCGGCTGCTCGGCTGCGGTGTCACTCTTTAGACGCTCCGCTCTCCAACTGTTCGTTTCCCGGCTTCTATTTCGTCCATAAAACACCGTCGATTCCCAGTCAGGACCTCCGTATGTGTGTATTTTGATCAGCTGGGTCCTGCGCTCCCTGACTGATTGTCAATGGCCACCGCTGCTCCTCCTCCAGCCTCGGGCTCCGCCGCGGGGACTGACAACCCGACCCCCGGCACCAGCAGCTCGGCTGCGGCCGACGGTGGCAGCCAGGACAGCACCTTCGAGTGTAACATATGCCTGGACACAGCTAAGGACGCGGTGATCAGTCTGTGTGGACATCTCTTCTGGTACGTGACCCATTGGATCAACACTCAGCAGTTAGTGAAAGAGATAGCAGAGAGGAGTGAGCTAACCCTAACCCCAGATAATCCCATTGGTCAGTGTACACTGTGATAACTTCGTTAAAACTAAAGTCTCCGTAAACCGTAGACAAACGGTTATAAATAACGGATTAACCAGTTCCTTATAAAAATCTATAAAGACCAGTGTTTACTTATTGACTTCGTTATCAGTGACCCAGAAAAGTAGTTTCTGCAGTTGAGTTGTATGGGTCACGTGACTGGTTGATACCAGTTTTCCTGACGATCTTTAATTACGAAATGGACCCAACATGTTTACATTTGCTGCCATGTTGCTGTTTGTTCCGTTTTTTTTTACAAATGGTTAAATCTCTGTTATGCAAAAATACAACCCATTTGTATAACAGTCACATAAAGTCAACAATATACAGTTAACTTATATATTTATATGGAAGTCGGTAAAACCTTATCGTTTTACATCTGAACTGAGGGATATAATCCACAGACTGTGGCCTTCAGCAACAGGTGGGAAAACCAGCAGTTGGAAGAATCACTCTGTGATGGAACTTAAGTCAATAAACCTGGTGTAGTTTATGTACAGATGTTGAAATGTGATTCCTAACAATCACAGTGGCTAAAAAAAAAAACAGTGGCATTGTTAGGTTGTTAGGTCAATGTACACTTCAGAATCAGAATACTTTTATCTTTTTTATTACTATTACTTTTATTTATTCAGAAGGAAACAAATACAAAATATACAATGTGTACAGGTTAAACACAATATTTACTGTTTTATAAGCCCTGTGTTTCTTTTTATTCTTCTGTATACACTACTGCATAGGTATGAAATCAATTGAAGAGCTGTAGTGCTGCCATCTAGTGAGTTTCCCTCCAATATACAGGTGTTTATCCCCTCAAAAAAAATTGATATGGGCAAACCCGGACATTTTGTAATCATGTTTTTATTATATTACATTACATGATATTAAATAACATATTATGGCCACATTGGTCCAACAATAAGGGTCAACCAATATTATAAGTCAACATTAGTTTGAATGTGACCCCTCCAACATCCTAACTTGGCTGGTTCTCCAACATGAAGTGACTGTGTTCACAGTAGCTGCAGTGGCATTTAGTTGATCATTCATGAAGGAAAAGTCTATTCCTCTTATCACTGTTGCATTAACCAAACCTTTCTCGTCTTCCTCCTCTTCTCCCTCCTTCACTCATCAGCTGGCCTTGTTTGCATCAGGTAAGTTTTTCTCTGTGTGTGTTTTTCATTTTTGCGATATTCTAATACGATCTGAAGCGAAAAGACGTCTCAAACATGTTGTTGTCTTCCTGCAGTGGCTTGAAACCAAACCCACCAGACAAGTGTGTCCCGTGTGCAAAGCCGGCATCAGCCGCGACAAGGTGATCCCCTTATATGGGCGAGGAAGCACAGGTCAACAAGACCCCAGGTTGGTGTTGTGGTATTGACTCTCCAGTTGTGTCACTGTAGTCCTTCCTGTGAAGGTCCAATGATGAACAGTGGCTGTTTGAGTGATGAGTGAAAACTGTTACTGTTTTGTCCAACAGAGAAAGAACTCCCCCCCGACCACAAGGACAAAGGCCTGAGCCAGAGAACCGTGGAGTAAGTACTTGGTACCATTACTGCATCTTAGAAATAATCAGGTCTTGAAGAATAAATGCAAAAAAAGACATTTAAGTCCAACTTTTTAATTACCTCTGCTTGATTCCTGCAACTTCTGTAATCTGACCTGCTGGCAGGTATATACTGTGGAATAATAGCCGTGATTCCCAACCATTGTGCTGTGTCACACTAGCGTGCTGTTGAAAAATTACCCACTTCAACTTATTTGGGATGAATAAATAAAAATTATATAAATTTATTCTTAACCGTTTTTTGTCATGTAAGGCAGAACAATTACATAGCCTTTTGCTAGCTGACAGTAACAACTAAATAATATAATCAGAGATGTTTGTCTTTCTTCAATTCCTGTCAGTATATCAGCGATGTTTTCAACTAAACAGGTTGAGAATTATGTTATTGATTTAGAAGAATATTACATAACATTGTACTTGTCTGTATGCAGTAACAACAGAGATGAGAAGCCAACATTAATATTGACGAATATCCTTCTAAAAAGTGAGCTGCAGTGATGGAGGACATGGAGGTAGTTGGAGTCAAGAGTAGAAGATGGAGAGAACAAGGGGCGATGGAAAGTGTTGATTTGCTATGGCCACCACCGAAAAAGGGACAACTGAAAGGAAAACAAGATGTCCCTCAAAAAATACTTTAGAAACAAGTATTTTTAGTAGTATTTATTTGCCGTTATTCTTGGGTTGACTTCGAACAATTAAGCAGAGAAGTTCCAGGTCCACAGAAATACAGAGAACTAGTTATCTGGAAGAACATTTTGTGGTTGTCGATGATGCAAAGTTGACCTAATATATAAAAAAGTGTTGCATTTTTTCCTGACATTTGAGTTTTCTGGACTGACCCAACCTGTACCTGGTGTTACTCATTCATGATGAAACTATTACAGAGAATGATGCAGACCTGGTTGGACAGCCCTCCCCTTTATCCTCAAACTAAATTCCCACTGGGATCTATTAAAGTACACAGCAGGGTTTGGACCATTCTCTCCCAGGACCGGGTTTTGAATTTCATGCGTTGCGTCACATTTAACCATCTACCGTTCACTTTACTTCACATGTAAATAAAATGTTCTGTGTGGATATTGATTGTGTTCCAGGGATTCCAAGGCTTTGGTTTTGGAGATGGTGGTTTCCAGATGTCCTTTGGGATCGGGGCCTTCCCATTTGGTATTTTTGCAACAGCTTTCAACATCAATGATGGACGACCCCCCCCAGGTACCAACATGTTATCCGGTTATCGCAGCACTAAAGTCTTTCATCAAAATTGTATAAAATAACCTGTGTTTAACGCTGCTCTGTCTGCACAGCAGCCCCCGGGACGCCACAGCACATGGACGAACAGTTCCTGTCTCGACTCTTCCTGTTCGTCGCCCTGGTGATAATGTTTTGGCTGCTGATTGCCTGAACGTGTGAAAAGAACAGGAAAAGGATTTTCCCACTGACCTGAGGGTGCTAATTCTGCTCACCTACATGACACCGCCCCTTCTTGATAGAATGGGTGGGATAACTTTTGCACCTCCCCTCCAAGAAATTTGAATGTGAATTGAGCAGACGGGGGGAAAATTTGTCCATTTTTTTTTTTCTAAAGACGGTAAGCTTGAGCTCTGAATCCTGTTGAGATGAACTTTTTTTTCTTTAATTCCTTTTTAAGGTTCAGTTCTGAGTTCTCAACTGAGTAAAATATATATATAAACACACATACATACAACAGTATTTTGAATTTCAATTTTAATCTTTTTTTTTCAAATTTTTCTGTTCCTTACTGTGATTTAATGTAAAATAATGTAAAAAGGCTAGTTTTGGACCCGGAACTGTAGTTTTGACTTCTTCTGAGGCCGTTAATCGCCATCTGTGAGTTGAGTCCACACCAGCCTTACTCATCTGATGAATATGCAAAGAGACTCACACCAAAGCCAAATGGCGTTTCAGAACTAAATGTCATGTTTGTCAGTGCGACGCTTCTGTCGTCCTTCATTTCTGTGTATTCCACCTGAAGACAAACGCTTACTTCAAAACTGTAAAAAATGAGGAAGCAGAAATATTTTGGCCTTTTTGTGGTTTATATAAAAACAGAATAAAGTACATAAACAGTCAGACTCATCTAGTCCGTGGTTTCCTGCTCTCTGTGTTTGTCCTGCGACTCAGACTGTACGATGTTGAACTCTGCTTCGTACAGGATCTGCTGGATCTTTATTTTTGTCTCGCACCTTTTCTGTGGAGCCAGTCGTTTTAGAGCGGGAACAAAGCTCAACAAAAATAGTTCGTCCTCGTCCCGGGGTCTGCTGGGAAATGAGTTCCCATTGTCTTTGATCATCCATTTTCCCGGGGAGTGCGTGTGCTGAGAAGGTGAAAGTGGATCTGGACCCTGTCGTCGTTTTCGTCCACCTCTGCCCGGGGCTGGGTTGGAGGACAGCCTGGCCGTCGCAGCCAGATGAGACATCTGAGTCTCTGGAGTCATCGAGGGAACCAGCGGCACCAGCCCCACCTGGGGCTTCAGGTCAGGTGGACTGATGGGAGACTTCATGACAGACTGGGTGGTTCTGACGGAGGTTTCTCCCTCCACGCTGCCAGAATCGTTGTCTGGTTGGTCGTGGTCGTCCTCTTCGTTACCACAGATGTCCGCCAGTCCACACCTGGAGCCAGTGAATGGGGCGATAAAGTTCATGATCTGTCTGTATTTCCACTTGCTATAAATGAGCTCCCCTTGCTTCTTGCTTTTGATCTCCATTCGTACTTCCTTCAGATACCGGTCTCTCATGTTCTTCCATTTCCTTTTGCACTCCTCAGCTGGAATGTAAACGTGTACATGAGATTAGTTTGTATCTTTGTTGAAAACATGAACATGAGCAGACACTTGGAACGAAACATCATCTCCTTTTGACTTGTGCCCCATCACCCTTGTCCTTCTCCCCATGTTCTCATCTTCTACTCTAACTCCAACTACCTTCATGTCCTCCCTCACTGCTTTTAATCTCCTCTTTGTCTCCTACCTGGTAGCTCCATCTCTAGGATCATTCTTCTACCAATGTAAAAGTCATTAAGGCTAAAATTTTTATTTTATTTTATATTTCTATGCCATCTATTGGGGAAATGCAAGAATCACAGAGAAAAGGCAAAAGTGTATAAAGATAATTTGGACAAATAATTGTTGTGTTTTATCTGAGTATATTGTCTATATTTTGTAATTTTAACATGTTCTACTAAATATATTGTACCTTAATGTACACCTTGCACAATCATGAGCTACTACACCTTTATTTCACTGTCATTGCAATGTCATCTGACAAAGAAAGCATCTAAAATCCAGGTGTGGCAGTCCACCTTTTAGGGCCAACTGGGCATCACCTAGCCCCCCGCCCATATTTTGCCCATGTATGTGCTGGATGCTATGGTTTATCACATCCCATTAAAATGTAGCACATTTAACATTTCACTTATGTGGATTTCGTGAAAAAAAGCATAGTAACTTACAGTAAAAAGAAAAAGGCCTTTATGTATAGTAGTAATTTTTATTTTTTCATATTTTTAAATTTAGCTCCACAGATTCTAGTTTAATGGGGTCATGTGAACGGGTACACGCTAAATATGTTAACTAATAAACAGATAAACGTTGGTGTAACTTGGTAAACAGTTTACAAAGCTTTAAACTAATCGTTAGGTTTAGAATTTGTAACTTTACACCCTTTTAACGCCATGATTTTATTTTGAAGGTGTAATAACAACTTTAATGAAATAAACACGGTTTATTTCGTTCAATACTTAAGGTTTGTTTGTTTGTTTTTGTGAGTTAAATGTAAAACTCTGTGAAGGAATTAAACCGTTGGCCTCAGTTACATCATGTCTTACGGTACTTACAGACCCCTGAGGAAGACCTGACCGGACGCTCCGTGTGAAATTATCCGACGACAACAAGACGTTTCTCCGACCGCGGTTCTCCTCCGTGCCGTCCAGGCGGCGCTCTGGCCAACCGTTACATTCACCACGGTGCTGACAGCAACGCGGCGCGGCCTAGGCTGACGGGCAGCGGCAGCGGTTACCGCTAGAACGGCATACGCGGCGGCAGCGTCCACGCCACCGAGGCGTCCAGCACAAGCAGACAAAAAAAACACAAACTACCCGCTGTGGTGTGAATTAAAATCGCCTATAAGGTTAAGAACAACGCGTGTTTTCGGCTTTTCTTCACGGTTCATACGCTGTAATATCCGCTGACCAGGTCATAACTGACATTAAAGTTGTGGAAACCAGAAATTGAGATAAAATACTTACACGGTTGACCGAGTACGACGCTTATGTTTCTCCAGGCGTTCGCACGACTTTCTGTGCAGCGGTAGTTCGGTAAAGTCACGTTGTAAAGCTCTGGATAATTATATACGGCCAATATTAACTTTTCGTCCATTTTGCTCCTCTGCGCCTCTGTGCTGCGCGGACGCGGAAGCGGCAGCTCCTCCCGCCTTTTCCGCCTCGCTGTTACCACTGCGGCTGCAGACGCTGCTGCGCCGCGTGTTATCGCGAGTGCGGAGCCGTTTGCCGCGCAGCTTCGCGCCGCCGCCGCCGCTGTTACAGGTGGCGATTGTTGTTTACATCCGACGCAAGGGGGCGCACGACTCTGTTGAGGCTCGTGAATGAAAACGATGGGTTATCTTCATCATTGCCAAGTCGCCATTTTATATCAGCAGAAGTGTATTTAACAACATTATTAAAGTGATAACAAATAAGCAATTAATAAACAATGATGAGTTAATAAGTTAAGTTACATCCTCCATATGTCATAGTTACTAAGACTAAAACAAAGAATCCAGTCGCTCTGTAACTGGTTTGGAGAAAAAGATCATTGTCTCCTTGTCCCTTTTTTCAGCAGTCGTCACAGAGAGTCAACAATTTCCATCTCCCCCTGTCCTCTGTGTCCTCAACTCTAACCTCCATGTCCTCCATGTCCTCCATCACTGCATCCACCAATCTCCTCTTTGTCTCCTACCTGGTAGCTCCATCTCTAGGATCATTCTTCTACCAATGTCTCCACTGTCCCTCCTCTTAGCTTCTCTAGGTAAGAAGACAATACATGAACAATTACGGTAGTGTTAATTCTTCAATCAGTTTAAAGTTTTAATCCCAGTTTTTTATTTTTATTTTGGACAGTTGTTAATTTGAGGTCAACACACCCAGATCCACCACACCTACTAGATCATGTCAATGCCCATATACGTCTTTTACCAAATATTGCTCGTACAGCACCGCGCTGAACCATTATCAATCTAATCCCCTGTAATGAATGTTGAATTGTGTGAGGAAAAAGTGGACGTGATCCGATTCTGCCTCCAGGAGAGCTGCAATGACCTGCAGATAGTGATCTTCCATGCTCCTCAAACCACATGTCACCAGTGTGGATGCTATAAACCCCCGGTGAAAAGGATGAAAAGGATGGTGTTTATTGTTATCTGTTTTCAAAAGCCTTTATAAGCAGAGCTTAGGACAGATTGTAGAAATCCATTAATTCCTATATTTCTTTGTATGAAATCTCAGGATTTGTTGGACGGGGATGAATTTAAACTATAATAGCTTACCTCAGATGTGGACATTGTCAGGGACGTCTGACCAAAGAGACTGCAGCACTCTGATATAAATACACAGGACTCATGATTATGAATACAAATTAGAGCCACACACTGCTTACTTCTCCGTGCAATCATTAATAGTATGTAATTATCAGTGTGGCAATAATATCCTGAAAAATCATAATTTACACCAGATCATTTGTTGGTATATCCAAATTAGAAAGTGATGTCCTAAAATAAATTTAGGAGTTAATCCTCTGGTTCTGCATGCACAAGAAAAAAAAAAACAACCTTCATCTTTAAACCCAGGTTTCTAATACCAAGCAATCCCCTTTTCTCTAAAACCTCAACAATAAGGATCTTAGAGCTCCCCACTTCTCATTTTATGCAGTGAAATCTGATTTCTTTGGGAGAAAGGAATGAGGCAAGATTAACGGAATCTGCCGTCCTCCCTAACCTCTTCACAAAACTGCCCAGATTAGCCAGGAATTAAGTTTCAACCATTTTATGTGTCTGATCCATAGAGGGGATTATAGTTTTACTCTTTTTTTTAGCCTCCAAAACTCAGTATAAGGGTCTGACGCCGTGTTGTTGTGGACAGAGGAGAAGGGAGACAGCGGCTGAACCTGAAGAGTCCACGTTGTCAAGATCCAGTGATATTTACTGTTGGAATTCTCTCCAGGGAGCAGTGGCAGGATAATGATGACGGAGGGGCAGAAAATTTCTTTTACTATTGAAAACATACTGAGCAAATATCCAAAAAGCAACAGTGGCAGATGGACGAGTTATGCTGGAGTGAAGGACGAGAGTCCTGATGCAGGCCAGACAGAGACCCTTCCTCGCTCACTGGTGTGCTGCTGCTGCTGCTCCCACTGTGGAGACATGTTCAGATATGACTTCCTTCATGAAGGTAAGGACAGATCCAGATGTTGACTCTATCAAAAAATTCTTTTTTGAATTTCTTCCTCTTGGACATACTTCAGACCTCCTCCCTGGTCCCTGCCTCTATGGTTTGCCTCCAGTGATGCTGACAAATCCTCACAGGGAGGAACAGTTTCCCGCTCAGCTGCAGAGGCGGACCAGACGCCACCGAACCATTTTCACAGAGGAGCAGCTGGACGCACTGGAGGAGCTGTTCCTTCAGAACCAGTATCCAGATGTGCATACAAGGGAGAAATTGGCCCAACACACTCACCTAAGGGAAGAAAGAGTCGAGGTGCGCAGGATTGACCATTTTAGATACATGATAACCAGGGACGTGGGACTTTTTGCCATTATCTGATACACCGATATTGTCCAAACACATAATTTCCGATTCTGATATTGATCAAGACCTAATAATATTAATAATATTTATTCATTTATCTGTACACCCCACTGCATGATTATGAGATGTTTAATTGAGCTCCAATGCTGCCATCTAGTGACTCTTACTTTAATATACAATCTTTTTCCTCCAAAAGTATTTCTAGGACATAATTTAGTGGAACCCAACCATTGTTATTGGGCTTTCATCATTGGAGGAAAAAAAATAATTTAACGATAATTTTTACTGATATTATATCATATGCTAATAACAGGTGATACTATTAGTTGACTATTATCCTTAATAGTAATAATAATAACAAGATTATTATTATATTTACAGGTTTGGTTTAAAAACCGAAGAGCAAAGTGGAGACGTCAGAAAAGATTATCATTCAGTTTGAGAAATACAGAAAACTAACCACCTTGTCTGTGTCTGAAAATCAACTTACTACAACCTACCACTTTACCTCACAGAGTAAACTTTTGACCATTATATAAGGAGACCATTTGACTTAAGCCTTCATGCTTTTGCAATGTTTTGTGTGGGTTGAGCCTTTGGTTAGGATGATAATCACAACTATGGACGGATACATCACCACAAGTTAAAATGAAAACACAGATTATTTGGTAAAGGTTTGCATAAAAGGTGTCAAAGTTCTCTTTGTGCCAAATAAAGTACTTCTCAATGGTTTATCTCATTTTTAAGATTTCATTCTATGTAAAATGTGAATACAAAATATTTGTAAATAAAAATATTTGTTATAAATACAGTTCGTAATAAAATTAATTTTAATTATTTGGTTAATAAGTATTGAAAAATAAATATATTATCTTGAATGTTTTAGATTTAATGGCTCGTGAGCCTTAAAATAATTTGTTTACGATATAATTAAAAGGTGAAGAATTATGTCTTGAAATAATACAGTTTTTTATAAGTTTATTTATCTTGAAATCACACACACAGTCTGTCTTTTTCTTGAAAGTTATTTCCGGTGACGTAAGACAAACGCCGGAACATAGCTTACATCATTTACCGTACGTCTACGTCTAGCGCTGTTGTGTTGTTTTGGCGACGAGTTTGAGTTTTAGAACGTATTACAAAAAGGTAGTGTTTCTGTTAGAAGTTTGTAACGACAGTATAGTTAGATATACAATCGACTCGAAGAATTAAACAATCTGACTAGTCGTTCGCTCGTTTACTGTATCGATAAAGGGAAAACGCTATTAGTTGTTAGCCTCGGAGCTAACATGGAAGGCAGCGCGAGTGTGAGGAGAGCGCTGTCCGGGACACTGGTCCCTGCCTCGGTTACAACTGTGGCTCTACGGCAACAACCAGCGGAGAATGAGTCAGGGAAGCCAAAGAAGAAGGTCCTCGACGAAGAGGAATACATTGAGGTAAATGAACGACATAAACCTACCCCGTAACGTCGTTCATTAGCTGTCATCGACAATAACAACCTATGTCGGCAAAGCTAATGCTAACGTATACAACATAAATATCGCAGTTTTTCTTTATATTTCTGTGAGGAGCAGGAGTTTAGATACTGGGGATCAACTGTTCAGAGCAGTGGAGACTGTGTTGATCATAGGAGTGATCTGGGATAGAAGAGAGTCAGCTAACTTAAAGGGAAAGGTTTACGGGACGGTGGCGAGACCAACTATGATAGATGGATTAGAGACACTAGGAATAGTTTGAAGACAGAACTGGAGGTGGAGGAGTTAACGATGCTGCTGAGATTCTCTTTAGGAGAAACAAGGATGGACAGGATCAGGAATGAGGTGATTAGAGGGACAACACAGACAGGAAGGTTTGGAGAAAACAGCCAGAGAAGACAGATTGAGATGGTTTGGACATGTTCAAACCATGTTCATGAGGAGGGACAGGTAACTCCTGAAAAGGGACAAGCTAAAAGGAGAAGAAGAAGATATTAAACCCAAACGTTTTAGTGGTGTATGCAGTTATCCAAGAGGGATTCTAATTCATAACTTGCTTGCAATATAAAAATAATAATTACTATATTCTAGCTAGATATTACACTGAATCGTTGTTTTATAGTATTATTGTTGTGTTAACGGCCACACTACATTCATTAAACTCAAGTGTTGAATGAAATCCGTCTTTTACTCAGAGCTTAGAGAAGATCATCGAGAGGGACTTTTTCCCAGACGTCACAAAATTGCAAGCACAGAAAGATTACCTGGAAGCAGAGGAAAATGGAGACCTGGGGAGGATGCGAGAGATATCGATTCGATATGGATCTTCTCTGACAAAATCCACGCCACAATCTGCTGCTCCCTGTGAGTACGAGATGTCAACAATAAGTACATTGTAATAGAGGTGTTCACACAAGACACATCACATGTGTTTTGTATCAAAAAGCAAAGTTTATTTTCCTTTTTAACTTCTCTATATTAGATGTGACACCGGCTAGTTTTGAGACACCTGTCGATCGTTCTGGATCTCCTTCCTCTACTCCCAGTAACAGAGTCCTAACTGGAGGTATGTGTTTATTATTTTGAGGATATTGCAGCAAATGTTTTTGGAAAACATTTAACTACTCGTAATTATCGATGTGAACATTTGCCAATTTCCAATTTTGACATTTTGTCTAAATCTTGTATCAACTGATATAGATTAAAAGTAATTATCCTAAGATCATATGTTTGTTCCAGCAAACTTAAATCCAGGCTTTGTTTTTATTAAGATTTCATTATTGGAGGAAAATTGTTACATTTGTACCAGCATTACGTAATTATGCTATTATCTGGCTGATAATATTGATTGATTGATATTCTTGGACATCCTGACTAACGAGATTGGCTTTAGTATAAGTTGCTTTAATAGGTGACATGAAATAAAATGTCCTCACATTGAAACATATTCTCACTTTATGTTTTCAGAAACCAGAGATGAAGAGAAGAAAGAGAAAGAACTGCCTTCCTTGGACCGTTTCCTCGTTAAAAACACCAGTGAAGATAATGCTTCCTTTGAACAGATAATGGACATGGCAGAAGACAAGGAAAAACTGAAACATGCCTGGTTATATGAAGCTGAAGCTGAATTTAAACAGGTGTGTATTTAATTCTTATACTTTACTCAAACACTGAGGTTGATCATATATCTTGTTCTTCAGTAATTAATCATCTGTGATGTCTTTTAGCGACAAGAAATGAACCTGGCCTTACCGGCACCAGAGATTGCAGCCCTGGAATGTGTCAAAGCAGGACTGGAGACATGGGAGTACAAAGCCAAGAATTCCTTGATGTACTACCCAGAGGGTAAGACCATCCTCTCCACACCAAATGACCATAATCCAATAATCCCTAATATTTATTTTAAAAGTATCCGTTTTTTTTTTTTTCAAGGTGTCAAAGACGATGACTCTGTCTTTAAGAAACCCAGGGAGATTGTTCACAAGAATACACGTTTTGTTGGAGATCCATTCAGCAAAGCTCTCAATAAAAGCCAGATTCAACAGGCTGCAGCCCTGAACGCACAGGTACGTTTAAAGGTCCTTCAAACCAAGAAAACATCCTCTTCTTTATAAACAATGAGAAAAAGAATGTGATACATGATTGTTTTTATCTCCAGTTCAAACAGGGTAAAGTAGGGCCTGATGGGAAGGAGCTCATCCCACACGAATCCCCAACAGTAAATGGTTATGGATATGAAGGAACTCCTTCTCCATCACCAGGTAATCTTTACTGCAGTCATGTTGTTAGGACTGTTGTCTTAACCAGGAGTATACAATTCTGATTGTTGGTGTTGTTCTGTCAGGTGTCGCTGAGTCTCCTCTGATGACCTGGGGTGAGATCGAGAGTACTCCGTTTCGACTGGACGGGTCGGACACACCGTACGTGGAGAGGAATCATGGCCCATCATTTAAGGTACTTTTCACTTTTTCTCACTGCCATTAAGAAAAATGGAGCGTTCATGTGAACTAAGAAAAATGACAAAGTTTATAAAAGACTTACAATTAAATCATTAGATAAAACTGAATTAACCCTTTTGGGGTTTTCTTTTGGGAAATTAAGACTTGTATTTTTCTGATGCACTAATGGTCTTTTCTTCCTGTGATAGATTCCAGAACCTGGGCGACGTGAAAGGCTTGGTATAAAGATGGCTAATGAAGCTGCTGCTAAAAACCGTGCCAAAAAACAGGAGGCGTTAAGGAAGGTCACAGAGAACCTGGCAAGGTAAAGACATGGGTCATTTTGTTTCAAACTCGACGTTCAAATGATGTATATACTGTACAGTATGTGTGTGCGTGTGTCAGTCACACATTTAATTTCTGGTCAGTCACGCAAACATCTGGTCAGAATGTGATTCAGCTGTTGAGCATGAGTTTTATTTACAAAATCTCTTAATTTGAAAGGTGCATAAATAAACCACCACATCATTAAATCATTAATAGGTAGGTCTACCACTAGCAGGCAGTGATGCTCTTTATGGCGTCTAAAAGGTTTTTTCCACTACGGATAACCACATGACACATAAGAGCTATCTGTAAAGGCTAAAATGCAAACATTTTTGCAGCCATTTTTCTCCATCCACTGGGTAAATATGTGCATTGCAGGAAAAGGGAGTATAATAAAAGTATAATGACAATATTATTGAATCATAGGATTTGGGCATATTTGGCAGGACAAGTTAGAAAGCTAAATGGACTGTGTCCTGCCCCCTGTCCATAGTTTGTCCATATCTGGTTTAGAGCATGGTGAGTTGTGGATACTTGGTAGTTCAAGAAACTTGAGCTGAAGGTATTGGATCCTAATTGATTCAGAACAAAGGTGCCACTTGGGTCTAATGGTTGGAACCTGTACTTCAATACTCGCTCAAATGTATTCATGAATCATGTGAACTGATTAATCTGCATTTCTGTGCTGCAGTTTAACACCTAAAGGCCTGGGTCCAGCGCTGTCACCCGCTCTTCAGAGGCTGGTCAACCGGACATCTAACAAATACACAGACAAAGCTCTCAGAGCCAGCTACACACCGTCCCCCTCGCACAGACTCATTGGCTCCAAGTCTCCTTTTGGCGGCCCGTCGACTCCATCGGGAACACCAACACCAACACCAACCAAAGCCAAGACGCCGAGCTCTCAGGATGTGACGTCACTCACAGACAATCTTCTGCAACTTCCTAAGAGACGTAAAGCTTCTGACTATTTTTAAAGGGAAAGAACTCCAACAAAAACGAAAATGTGAGGAACATTTCAGACTCTGTAGCAATTTTGTTAACTATCAAGAAGCACATCTCTGAGAGAGTGATGTACAGATGAAAGACTTTTTATTCTTAGACTTGGTGTGTCCATTTGGGTTCATGTTGAACATTGTAAAATACAGTTTAAAAACTCTTTGAATTGGTTTTGGACTATTTTTTATATATTGTTTTTGAAAATGTAAAAAGATATTTGTTATATATTTGTTGTTACATTTTTTTGTTCAGATAAATGTGGCTAAAACACATACGATAATGTATGTCATGATGATACACGGTCCATTTATCATCATGTGTCAATGTACCATGTGATAAAGCCACAAATTCAACACAATTACAGTAAAACACATTTTAGATCAAGTGATATTGGTCATATTTGTGGAAATCTTAGTTCACGTTCTTCACTTAAGTTTTTACACCTCTTTAAAAAACATATTTACAGATTTTTGTTTTTATTAAAAACCTATACCCAGAGAAATGTTGTCTTTATTAGGCATTTTGATTACATTTATCTTTACATTTTTATTTTTACCATTAGTTCTGTCCTAAGATGGAACACTGATAAAACGATGACAATAACCACAGTTGTGAAATAATTTTTAAGGAGTTTTTTTTTACAGTAGGTTTAACTTTTTTGGTCATGTGATTATGATTTTTCACCTCTATTTTTTGAAAGAATATTTTTTTTTTCCCATCAAAGTCTTCACTTTTACACCAGTTCACACACAAGGAAGTCCATCACAATGTTCTGGTAAACAATATGAACATCATGTGTTGATCTAACAGTATGTGTGGTTGAAGGGAGTGTGATCAGTCATCAACAGTAAACAGAATAGTTTTGGCTTCTGTCTTGGATATATTAATAATACTAAATTATATTCTATCAATTCTATATCTGGGATATAGTTGTGTCAACAGCCGATCAGGTGTAGGCGACACTTGGGTGTCACAAATATTCAAAGCAAAAATACTTTTTCTAAATATTGGCCTAGTTAGGTAGATATATAGATATATGGAACTTTATTTATTCATTGGGAGTATCCTTTGGGAAACTATGGCATTGCAAGGAAAAGGCAGAAGATAATGATAATATAACTTTGTAGTATAATTTGGCCAGATTAAATCGCCCACGGGCTGCATTTGGCCCCCAGACCTTAGTTTCCCCCGGGTTAACCATTTCACTCCTGGGATCTGCTTTGGTGCCATCATGTGGTCAAAATTTGAAGACCAGGTAATGCACTCTATGTATTTTTTACTATTAAACTTTGTACGGTGAACTGCAGTACAAGGTCAAAAAGCTCAGTTCGTAGTAGAGATCAAAATCCCCGGAATAAAGACAAATATTTGTGTTCCTGTATTTTTTAGGCCTTAAATGACCTCCAACTACACTTTGGCGTCACCGTAAAACCCCCAGACTACGTTATTTTTTTGGATTCAACCTCGCATTCACATTTAATAATAATAATAATTTAAACCTTGGGCATAAATAAGTATTTGTCTGGTTGAAGAGCCAGTTTTGGTGATATTTTATGTCGAATTAATCGCAAAAAACGCACACACGGGAGTATCGCATCCATGACGAGTAAACTCCGCCCCGGCTGGCGGCTCCTCCAGCTGGTCGCCTGTGTCCTGCGTGTTTGGGATTGTTGTGATGGGAGGCCGCCGCCATCTTGGATCAGCGCCGCTCCAGCATAACGAGCAGCGGCGGAGGAGGTCGGACGTACACAGCTAAGCGTTAGCTACGCCAACACGGACACTGAGAACTATTCCTCCTTCTGCCGCCACAATGATTCACTTACTGCGCAGTTTGTCTCGACAAGCCGACGGTTTGTGCGCATAGAAATGCGTACGAACCGCCTTAACAGTCCAGCGGTGTAGTTCCGGAGAGGGAGGCGGTGCAGTTGCTCGGTATATTTTTATCATTTCTGAATAGAGGAGTTACTATGAATGGAGGATAAATGTTGCCGAAGGCTGACAGCAGCAGTTTCGTCCTTTTCTCTCTCCTCTTCGTCCTCACGTTGACGGACCCGCCACGGACAGGTAAGCCATTATATTTTTCTTCTTTCGTTTCCGTACGTTAACAATGGGTTGTTATCTGGAAGTGAGATAAACAGATTACAGCTGAAAGCAGGACAGAGATGGGGGTCACGGGCGGGGAAAGGCCCGCCGGATGAATCCGCGGACTCGAGTTGTGTCTTTCAGCGGCCAATGAGCTGCTGTTGCCGGGCGGTGCGTTGGCACTCAGGCGTTTTATAAAACTGGAAGTAGGTCAACTAAAACCTACAGTCAGCGAGCATTAAACGTCACTGCCGTAAACCCGCAGCCGCACACTGGTTAAATCACGAATCATTTCTGGATAAATCTACTGTGTCGGTGTGTTGGTCAGTGGGGGGAAAAAATAAGGATTTTCGGAAAATAAAGCTCTAGCTTGTGTTAAGGACGGTGCTGTCCTTTTATTTGATATTTAATGACAAATTTGACCATAAAACGACTGCATTTACAATATGCAGCGTGGTAGATAGAGTTTGAAGGAATTGTAATGTTCTGTTTGTAAACATAACAACTATGGCTGCTCTCTCTCTCGAGGAGGTTCTATAAATACAATTAGAATGATGGTTTAATCTGTTCCACAACAGCACTCTTGTGGAAATTCACTCCTAACTATATTGTATTTTATTATTTTAGTTAACCCACACCTTGAAAAAAAATAGATATAACACACTTATGAATAATATAGTAAAAGTTTATTAAATTAAGAAAATGGGTCTTATTAGTATTAACATTATTATAAAAAATAGTTTGAGCTTCTGTTTTTTTCAGCCATGACAAAAGTTCATGACTGTTGATATTGTGGAAAAGTAGCTAGTGGTTGATGCAAAGATGTAAATGTTATAAAAACTGGTAAAATAACCAGACAATGACGGCGAAACTTCATTCAACTCTCATAACTAGACATTTCCTTAGAAGAAAAAAAAACAATTCAATGGCAGTAGACAGGTTATAAGATAGTGTTGGATTGTTATGTTAAAGTGTGAACAGGAAGTGATCTGTAAGACTAGTACAGACATGCAGATTTTTTTTTAATTTAAGGATAAAACCCAAAATTAAGTCTTAATGTGGCAGTGTTATGAGGGGGAGGTGGAATCCTCGAAAATCTCTTGCTTGGGGTTTAGCTGTTTTGAAGTCTGTATTAGCTCTCTACCTTTAATTTGAAATGTAGCTTAAAGTTTCTGTCTGTAGACGTCTGTGGAGAACGGCGAATCTTCACCGTTCTCCATACTGTTTATGTCTGTTTTCTTGTAGAAAAGCTTTGTCTTCTTTCAGTGAACATTTAAAACAACCAGGTGCAGTGGTCGTTCCACTGTTTGCATTAATGCACTGCAGAGTCTGGCCACTGAAGATGGTGCACATTCCTGCTGCGCCAATTAATTTCAGTCAGCCTCTTCATCTGCATTAGCCCGATAAGGTCTTTAGTGAACAGTCCTCTGATTTAACGTCTCCTGCCTTAGTCTCTGAGCTGTGGCTCCATTTCCTTGCACACACCTTTTTCATGTGCACAGCAACAAAGTGAATTCCCTCAATGCTCTGATATACAGATTAAATTCATTGACTCAATGTATCTTTAATGAGATTAATGAGAACTTGGCTTGTGTCTAGAACAAAAGGACTTAACACCAAAATCCACCTTCTCTTCTAAGACACTGATCAGACAGTTTTTAACCAAAGATGGACAACAGACATTGATATTCAGAAACAC
This sequence comes from Paraplagusia blochii, assembly GCA_016785265.1. NCBI lineage: Eukaryota > Metazoa > Chordata > Actinopteri > Pleuronectiformes > Cynoglossidae > Paraplagusia > Paraplagusia blochii. The sequence goes on along the minus strand of JAFBJS010004055.1, from coordinate 28,551 downwards.
TGACCTGAGTCTGTCTTTGATTATTCACAATTATCCTACGTTAAGAATCAGTCCTGTTTTCTGATTCCAGTATTTACCACAACCAGTACGTCGTTACCCTTTACTGTAGTATTGATTACGAGTGATGATGATGATTGCCTTAAACTTATTTAC
>JAFBJS010004055.1:385-27967 GCA_016785265.1 Paraplagusia blochii | reverse complement strand
CTTCCTGAGGCTTTTGTGCCCTCCTCTCCGTCACGCAGCAGACCGGCTGCCGTTTCCAGCGTCTCACCATCGATTCGTTTATGCCAAGTTTACGCGCAGCAGCTCTGTTGCAGTCTTCCTTGACGCATATATTCCACCGGTCTTAATCTTACCTTTTCTACTCGAGCGCCCCTGGCGGCCGTTAGAAAAATTACATAAATTGGCCGCATCACTGAATAAGCTGCAGGGTTGAAAGTTTGGGAAAAAAGTAGCGGCTTATAGTCCGGAATTTACGGTACATGTATATAGAAGATAATTAGTTGGTACTTTCTGATCAATTGAACGAATTAGAAACAATGTTTTAAATTGATCATAAAACAAACACTATTTTTCTTTTATATGTTAACAGTCATCAGTATTATTAAATGAAACATTGTTTTTTTATGCTTTCATAAATCAGAGCTTATTTCTGGGTAATATTCCAACCCAGGATTTCTGTTGGACTTTACACAGTTTAATCTTATTTGTTGATACACGTTTTGAAATCGAGGCTTGTTGTTTGGGTTTCAACATGGCCTTCGTCCCAGGGCTGCGGCATGAGCGTACCTGTTTTCTTCTACAAACTGTGATAAAGAGGGTTTGTTTTTGGTTATGCATGCTGGTGAACATCATGTACTGGCTTTCCAATCATCCTGACAAAGTGGGTAGAGCATTCAGCAAAAGAACGGGTTCAGTTAGCAGTTATTGTTGGCCATTTTTGTTTTTTCATAGAGAAAGTACTGGTTCCAATGAAATGTCTTGGGTAGTTGTTTTTTTTTATGTTGCTTATGTTTTTTCTGGCTTCCAATCTTATCTGAAAGCACAGAACAGCAGTTGTTGGCTTGATAGTTGATACAATTACTGGCCTGACAGTTACTTTATTAAATGTCACATCTGTAAGAGGCCTTTGATTATATTTAGCTATTTGTGCTGTCTTACACAAATGGTTCTGGATGCCTTACATTGGCAAAAAGGTCAACATTAGTGTCAACCTTTTTTCTGCATTTTTGATTTTGCACAATAGCGCCTCAGATTGGTTTTAGAATGTAATTACAATCGTTAATCGGAAAAATTGTCCTTTCCAATTATTTGACTCATGGAGCCAAGTGTGTCCTTCTTAGTTGCTGCCCATTCAAAAGCATAGTTTAATTTGATCCTTTATTCTTCCAGTATCAACTACTACCATTCCTAGCAGTCATCAGATGAGGTCAGGGTCCAACCTGTACCAGTCCACTCCACTCGTTGGGCCGCAGCTAGAGTCAGTTGACTCCCTACACTAACACCCACATCATTTAGACAATTCCCCTATGACTAAGAATACTATTCATTTTTACAAGGAGAATGACTTGTTTTTGTATATATAACAGCAGTATTGAACTGTAGAAAATTGGTAAAATACTCTCTGTGTCATTAGCTGTTACCAAATTAGAGAAGTTGCCTTTTCCTGCTTTCGTCTGTGAAATAGTTTTTTTTTTATTGGGCTTTTGAATAAAGCTTCTTTATTCAACAAGTTTTGCTTCTGCTACTGTTGACACCAGAGAAGAAGAAAGAAGTTGGCAGAAAAAAGGGCAGAGACTGCAAAGAGTTTATTTGCACTATTTTCTCTACAGATTTCTTTTGGTTGTCTTTGGTTATAAAGAACAGATTTATGTTTTTATTACTTCTGGGACATGTTTTTTTTTTAAATAAAAACATTTTATGCTTTTAAAACATCGAAGTGCCGCATTTGTCGACCTTAAGCACATTGTGTTCAAGACGGGTCTTTGAGTGCAACAGAGGGCAAACAAAAAGATGTGCTCAGCTTCTTAAAACCCCATTCAGATAGCAAAGGTGACACTCTGTTATTTTCCAAGCAGGTCGTTTGTCAAATGTTTTGCAAAGTCATAAATTTAAAACCACAGCAAGTGTAATGGAAAAAAAGTTGTTTTAGGAGGTATAATAAAAATGACAAGAATGGCTGTGCCCACTCAGTGCATTCAAAAGTGAGCCTCGAGAGAAGATATGAATCATGGTGAGAGGCTGGAGAGCTGACTGTTTATACAAGGCCGGTCCACAGAAGCCTAATATTTTGATGTGCTACCAGGTTAGGACACATCAACTGACTCTGCGGGTTATATAAGAGACGTTTCTCTCAGTGAAGCCACAGTTGACAACGTTGTTTACGTGACCAGACAGAACTCTAAATATTGATCGATTACATTCCAAGAAATGTAGTGCCCTTGTTTTTCCTCATTCACTTTCTAACCCTTCAAAGTCAAAACACTGGATTGTACTGCTTTATAAAGTACACGTCTGATTCATTAAATATCACTTTACAATGTACATGTAGTACTCGGAAATACCCATAATACTGTGAGAGGGATACTTATGAGAGGGATACTTATGAGTATTGTAATCATACTAAGAATATTGTGGGTTTTTGCAAAAAAGCAGCAGAAAAATCCATGTAACTTCCTTAAGGGAACCCCTGAAGGATTCATTAATCTATCTGTCCACCTGTCTGTCTACCTGCCTACCTGTCTATCTACCTGCCTACCTGCTATTTGTGTGTCTGTCTGTTAGCTGCTGTCTACCAAACAACATCTGTCCAAACGTCCATCCTTCCAACACTCTATCGAGGATCAGACTGTCAGGAACTACAAACATTTGAAGGTCTTGATAGGTCTTAAAATTATTCTTATACCTCAAGCTATGATTTATTTGATAAATCACAGCTCAAATCAAAGACACAGAGTTAAGAACCGTCCGTGGGATTTGTGTTAATTATTTAGCCTTCTTCACACCCTGACTAGTTCGTCTTGTGTTTTTACTTGCTACAGTTTTGTTTGCCCGCCTGTCCGTCCTGCGTGAGGATCCCCTCCACTGTCCATCACCTTGAGGCTTTTCACTTTTTTGCCTGTCTGGGTTTTTGAGAGTCGTTCGTCAGCCGGTCTGTCAGGGCAGGGGTATCTCCTCCTGTTATTGCATATTGTTTCTTCTTCTTGTTTTCATGTATGCTTGTTTGTAGAGTGCGTAGTTGTTATCATTTGGTATCTATCACTCAGTAGTTTGTTCATTTATTCATTTTGATGTTTTGATTAGATCTGTCGTCCACGTTGACCTGTCTGTGTGGTCCACAGCTGAAATAGCTGCTAAGCTTCTTGTCTTTTTGTATATATAGCGTATCCTTATTTACAAGTGATAATAGCGGGGGGTCTGGGGAGGTTGTGGCTTCACTGTGGTCTACTAGCACCTGTACATGGCAACAGATGGTGGGATGTAACTGGTTACTGCAACCCAGGAAACTACTCTCCCCTGACAAATGCCAGAGATTTACTTAAAGCAGGAGGAAATATTAATGAGCAGCTGATCTCTAATAATAGCAGGAATAAAACACTCCTAAAGCTCCTTTGTAAGTCACTTTGTTTTAAAAAAATTAACATCTGCCGAATGCCCAAAAAAATGTAATGTAAAAAAAAAAAGAAAACTATTCAAAACATGCAATAGTCACTTGATATTTTTCATTTGTTACAGGTCCGCGACTAGCTCTGGCAAGATTATTGTCAGGTAAGAAAGCAGACTGTCTTGTAGTGCAGGAGCTGTTGGGTTGATAATCACAGATATATCTTTATACACAGACTAAGATTCTGCTGTTTTTAATGTTGAAAACCACCATTATTGGAATTTTTTACATTTCTAACAAAATCTCTGGGCATTTGAAAGGATGACTGTTTCCTTCTATGTTTAGAGCAAATTTATATATATATTTTTCAAAGAGAATCATTCTAAGGTTATATTGTTTTTTTTCAGTTGGGTAAAAGCAACATTAAAATACTACTTTCAAGTAAACGTCATCTGCTTTTCAGGAGGTGTAAAATAAATCATCATTATGATAACTATCTCATCTATTGTAGTTTTATTATGTTATACAAAGAAGTATGTTCTTCTCATTCATAAAATATTTTGCATTAAGCTTCTTCTCACAGAGTTGAGCTTTAGTCCCTGCTGCAGGTTTATTTCAGGTCATAGAGCAGGTACCAGTACACCTGGTATTTCAATCCATATTCAACACTGTCACTCTTTCACCACCAAAGATTATTAACTTTGTTATTAACTGCCACAAAAGCTTCCGTCCTCACCTCCAGCTCCCCGCTGATCCCAGACCTGATTTAATTCTTTCTTTTTCTTTCTCCACTCTGATGAATGGCCTCCGTCACCCTCAGGTTTGACCACACAAACTCTGCTTTATGTATTTCAGAGCAGCGCTGCAGCCCTGGGCAGTTCGCCTGCCGCAGTGGGAAGATGCAGTGTATCCCAATGTCCTGGCAGTGTGACGGGTGGACAGCATGCGAGGACGAAAGTGACGAGATGGACTGTCCACGTAAGTGCAGCTCAATCCTTTTTCTTCTCTGTCTCACTGTCAAACACCAGTTAAGCCTTTACGATTCAAAGCCCAGTGAAATGTGCAGTGGATCCAGTTTGAGGTTCACAGACTGTTGGTTGATCCATCTCTGTCTCCAGGAGCAGAGGAATTACTTTATAACATTTCTACTTCCAAAATGACCTTTCAATAAGAAAGTAGACAGGATATCATGGATTTCATATATAATTTTAGACTTGACTGATGCAACAACCTCCTCCTCCTCCTCCTCATCCTCCACAAACATCTCCAGCCAGCAGCCGTGGCCCCACAGGAGAATTGGTGGAGAAATGATAACCTGCAGCAGCCACAGCAGTTTATTCAGCAGTAGAAAGCTGGCGTAGAAGCTGTAACGCAGACACCAGAGGTGGAGGCAAAAGCCATTTATTTTTATAGAAGAGCTAAGGTGAAGGGAAAGTTTTACAGGACGGTGGTGAGACCAGCCATGATGGATGGATTAGAGACACTAGGAATAGACAGAAGACAAGGATGGACAGGATCAGGAATGAGGTGATTACAGGGACAACACAGACAGGGAGGTTTGGAGAAGACAGATTGAGATGGTTTGGACATGTCCAGAGGAGGGACAGTGGAACATTGGTAGAAGAATGATCCTAGAGATGGAGCTACCAGATAGGAGACAAAAAGGAGATTGATGGATGCAGTGAGGGAGGACATGGAGGTAGTTGGAGTTAGAGTTGAGGATACAGAGGACAGGGGGAGATGGAAATTGTTGGCTGGTTGTGGCAACCCTGGAAAAAGGAAGAAGACAAAAGGAAAAAAAAAAGATTTGATTTTTATTTACCAAGTCTATTTAGTAACTTCTTCTAGCAATAAAAAGTATTAGAAATAAATTAAACAAATATTATTATTTTCACTTTTCTTTAATACCATGGCAAAGGACTGCAGCCTACTTTTGGGTTGCGACCCACCAGTTAGGAATCACTGGTGCAGATGCAAACCGGGGACAGCAGGTCCAGGAACCACAACATGGGTCTAGTTGTGTGTTCACTCAGCGATAATAAGTAATTATGCTGGTACTCCATAGTTGGAGTATTGTAGAAATACTTCAGCCTTTGTCGACGGCACTTGTTCTTTTGTATTTATTCTCCTCTGACTTTCATCTTCTCTTTATTTACCTGTTCCTCATCACGTGTAACTGATTGACGTTGGGACAACAAATAGAAGTGACGTGTTTCACAATGTCTAACAGAGGAACATGTTGTTTGGGACAGGATTTTCTCCAGACGTCAAGTAAGATTTATGACCAACGTCAGGAGAGGTCTCCTTGAGCCCATGCGTTGGTGTAAATAGTGCAGTAGTGTTAATGATGAGGTTGGACTTTAAACTCCAGGCCAGATTCTGCGCCCTGCTCAGCCGGATCGTTTGACCCGGGACTGCAGGACGGACTCTTTTATTTGAGCTCAAACCTCACAGTCCGGTTCAGCTGCAGACCTGGATCACTGATCTCACGCCCGCTGAATCACTGCCCACGAAATGACAGCAGAGAAAAAGGAGAGATGGATATTTTTCTGGCAGCATGTGTCAGTGTTTTCTCTTCCTGTTTGTTGATCTCTTCAGCGCTGCATAAGCCTTTGACTAGAATTGCATTGTTTTCTCCTAAATCCCCAGTGAGACCTTATCCCCCAGATCCATGACCGCATAAAGAGAATTATTGGAGGGATTGAGTCCAGCATGTGACCTCCATACAGCAGCATTGCTGCAGAGGTTTTACATGAGACCTGGTTATTGAGCATGAAATAAAGACAGGAGTTGTTTTGTTAAAAATCCTCCCCACGACTGCACCAGAAGAAATGTCTCTTTGTTTATTCACAAATAACAAGCAGTGCGAGTGCACCCAGAGGTTTGGTCCCTGCGGCTGATTCTGTGGTTGGATGGAAAAATGCAAGAAAAACCTCCAGCCATGTTTACACATGCCCCAGTGAGCAGGAGTTCTGCACGGATTTGAAAAATCATTTTTGCTTTCTTGGATTTCATGATTAACAATAGTGACAGCTACAGTTAATATTGTGTATTTAGAAATTTTTAATATATACGGAGCATGCATATATCCATGCATATATACATGACAGAGGAAGTGCGTTGTTTGGTCTTGTTTTTTTAGGCGTCATTGTTGGAGAAGTGAAACCCCTGTTTCAGTAAAATACACAATCTGCGTTATTGCAGATTTTATTCTAGAAATAGTACTGCTGTGTTGTTTTGGACATAGGAGAATAAAATATATATGTATAAATAAATATATATATTTATTAAATATATGCATATGTAAAGCACCCAAAATGAAAAAAACAATATGGAGGCTGCATTTCAGAATTTTTTCTTAATCTTTTTTCTTTAATTAAAGGTGAATCATATCAAGAGTTCGAGTTACATTCTTAGAATCATGGCAGCTCAAAGGTTAGACTAAAGGTGAACCTTTTATATGGATCCATTTCAACCAAATGTTTCCAAACGGCACAATCTGAGGTTCACAAAAAGATTGCGTAACGTTAAGCTTATGGCAAGTTTGTCGCAAAAAAATCCTGCCCATTCCTTAAAGCAAGGCATTTTTTCCTTTGCAGAACAAGCTTCTTCAAGACTTAAGCGGTGACACGGTTCAACATGTGATTGTGCTTGATTGACGACCAGTCTGGTAACATGGCTGCCTCCATGGTTTTACAAAAACAAACACTGCCTAAAATATCAAGACACGTTTGTAATGAAAACTTCACAGTCAGCAGTTTTGACAGTGCAGGTTTTTGTTCAGTTTGGAAACCGAAAACACAATTTTCTTTTTTCTAATAAGGTGTTGGAGATTTCCTACGACAATAAAGACTTAGAGCAAGGTTGTCTTTACGAAGCTTTGCAAAGGAGAGAGAACTCAATGGTCCAACGGATCTAAGTCGCATCTGTACTAAACTCCTAAGTTTCTCCCTGCGTCACTTCCTTTTATTTCTTTCTCAGTGCATTACATGCGCTCACGTGTTTGTATCTTGAGGAAGTTCTATGTTTGTATTTTGCAAAGTGTAAGATGGTGATGGTTAATTGGCTAATAAAACATCAAGTGACAGGTGGAATGTAAGAGGTCACTTTCTTACCGAAGGTCTGACCCCCTACTTTGTCTGGACTCAGTCTGGACCTTACTGCCCAGGTCAGAGCGTCCTTTTATGTGTCCGCTCTGGCTGGGTCCAATTTGAACTCCCCACTGTAGGACAGAGTCTCTCACAGAACCTCTCTGCTCTGACCTCAGTTTCCTCGTCTTTGAATGAACAAAACTCGTATGATTGAAAACAGTGTGGCAGGTGAATTTATCAGGACATCTTCAAAGGAAAAACATTACAACAGCATGGAATCATCAGCATAGAATTAAGTTAAGAAAGAATGTTAGTGAACAAATAGCATTCAGATAATCTTTTAGGGTGAAAAGTCCAACATAAGGTTATATGTACAGTGTATATTTAAGACCTTGTTTCATAATCCAGTCAATGATTCAAGCGATGAAGTAAAATTCTTATTTCCTTTATCTGTTCTGAGTTGTGTTCGTCTTTAAGATACAAACTAACATTCCCAGGGTTGAACTTTATAACAGCTGATCAGCAGGTGACTGATTTATTTCCCAGCAACACTGGGAGTGATGTGTTAACTAAGCATTAGACGAGTGTGACTATTTATATGTGCTAGGAACTCACCTGTTACATCACACTTTTTTATCAGGTTGCATAACAAACCATTATAGTCACCAGGAAAGAAAAGGTTCCAGAGAAAAATCTCATTTCCATTTGTTGACTTTGACTCATTTCACTGCAGCTCTGAAGGATGAGAGGTTTCGATTTGGGAACGGTTACGACCAGGTGGAAGACGTCATCGCAGTGGATCCTCCCGTTCGCCTCAGCAGCATCTCCAGTTAGTGCTCTTAACTAGTTGATTAGGTCATCCAACTTCATGCAAACGCAGGTCTAATGATCTGAAGCTACTGTGTCTGTCTGCAGAGAAATGTCCCAGTGGGTGGCATCACTACGAGAAGACGGCCAGCTGCTACAAGGTGTATCTGAGGAACGAGAACTACTGGCAGGCTGTGGACACTTGTCAGAGGGTCAACGGCTCCCTGGCCACGTTTGTGACCAACGAGGAGCTGCAGTTCATACTGAAGATCGAGGTGGACTTTGACGACAAAGTGTGTGAGCGCAGAGACCAGTGCAAGTGAGTAGAAGGAGCGGAGATCCTGGTACAGACAAGTCAAAGGGAATCTAAAGGGCACTGATGCAAATACATCTAGGCCAGAAGAGGACTGGACAGTCACCTGACCTCTCCACGGCCGGGTGATTGGAGATCCAGTTAAGGGGTGTCAAATATATGGCCTGCAGGCCAAAGGCAGATAATACGATATGAAAAATATCACAAACACTTACCTGCAGTTAAACTTCAGGGGAAAACATGAACCTATTGATTATTGATGAACCTATTGTCTCAGTCACAGGGGCGGGGTCCCTTTGAGGTTCTAAAAACGACCATGTGACCAAAACACTGCTGTTTCTGGGAAGATTTTATTTTTGCACCAAAAAAACTTGTGGCAACTTCTTCCGCTGATGTTATTTGTAGGTCAATAAAAAGTCTAGACAAGTGACACATCATCTCCTCCAGTGCCACAAACTGGAGCTGCTGCTCGGCTGTAGTTCCATTGTGAATGGTCCTTGGAAACAGCCCCAAAAGAACCAAGAACTTTTGAACTAAAATAATTATAAAACCATTATCAACCATCTTAACGGATGTTGAAATTTAAACCTTCTGATTGGCTCTGCTTTACAAGATCTTTGCTTTGTAATGTTCTATATTCAAAGCCAGTGACTTTTTTGAGATTCTTCTATAGGAAAGTATGAAGAGCACAGTGTTATTAATATTTGACTGAAAGGCAGATATTTTTTTGTGTCCACCTTAAAAGGAAGTGAGTAATAAGGGTGTCAGTTTAAGTCGTTCATGCAGTACGTGTTGCCAGATGGAGTTCGTCTTCTCACCTCCCACATGAGTTTTATTAAAAAACGAAAAGACGAGAGTAGATTTCAGTTCAAGCTCACCGAGAATTCTACATGGATCTCAACTTCCTGCTACTCTTACTGCGAATCCAGTAAATTTCATTTTCTAAAGATTTGTACAACATGATGAAAAATGTTCCCCTGGCGATATTTCTACTCATATCAGTTTCAGTGAGATTATCTCTGCTCCTGAGATCCAGGTTCCTGGGATAAATTCTGCTGTGTCTGCCCCTACGTTCACTTCTTCTGCCTCAACATGTTTGTGTCAAATCTCTTGCTCATGTATTAGATCAGACCTGAGATCAGGTTCAAGTCTTTGTCCAAACACATCAGAGCTTCTAACACACCATTTCAGATACATTTCAAAAACTCATCCTTATTAAAGGCAGAGTTCCTTACTTCTGTCAGCGGTAGGCCATCTAGTGGTCGTTTACTGACAGCTAATTTTTGTTTGCTCAGGTTTTGGGTTGGTTACCAGTACGTCATCACTAATCAGAACCATTCTGTGGTGGGTCGTTGGGAAGTGGCGTACAAAGGTAACGTCATTTAAAATTATTTTTTTATTTTATTCTTTGAAGAATTCATTACTGTTTTCTTAACTCTGTGGTGTTGCCTCCCGTCAGGTGCCATGCAGGTCTTCCTACCACCAGAGAGTCTGGCCAGTTTAGGGGAGGCATCCCCCTCCCAGGACAACGTCTTCTGCGCCCAGCTGCAGCGCTTTCAGATAGAAACCATGAACGACCGAGGGCTGCACAGTTGGCACGCGGAGAACTGCTACAAAAAGTTCCCCTTCCTCTGCAAGAGGCGTACGTGTCTCCTAGCGTCACTGAGAAGTGATGTTCCTTCAGTTTCAAACTCTTCAGTATGATCATTATTACTATTTCTCTCCACCAGGGCAAACATGCGTGGACATTAAAGACAACGTGGTGAACGAGGGCTACTATTTCACCCCCAAGGGAGACGACCCGTGTCTGAGCTGCACGTGTCACGACGGCGAGCCAGAGATGTGCGTCGCCGCCCTGTGCGAGCGACCCCAGGGCTGCCAGCACTTTCGCAAAGATCCCAAAGAATGCTGCAAATTCACCTGCCTGGACCCAGGTACTGACGGACAGTGAGACTCAGAACTGATGAGATTAACGCTTAATTTTAGCTGCATAATTTCTTGTGATTCATTATAATCTCAAGAATCAGAAAAATACTCCCTCAGTGTGGAAGGGATGCTGCTGAGATTGTCTTTAGGAGAGACCAGGATGGACAGGATCAGGAATGAGGTGATTAGAGGGACAACACAGACAGGAAGGGTTGGAGAAAAAGGAGCTAGAGAAGACAGATGGAGATGGTTTGGACATGTTCAGAGGAGGGACAGTGGATACATTGGTAGAAGAATGATCCTAGAGATGGAGCTACCAGGTAGGAGACAAAGAGGAGATTGATGGATGCAGTGAGGGAGGAAATTGGGGTTGTTGGAGTCAGAGTAGAAGATACAGAGGACAGAGGGAGATGGAAATTGTGACAAACCCTGAAAAAAGGGACACACCGAAAGATAAAGAGGAAGTTAACCCACACTAGATGGCAGCATTGCAGCTTATTTTGATAATCAGGGGATTGATACCAAGTCTGTATTGGTACGGGTCGACATTAGAATCTGAAGTGTTCACACAATATTAACATGTAGGGTTGATTCAAATATTGTTTTTTTTAGTCAATAAGTCAGAACTCTGTGTGAGTGAATGGCAGAAGAGAATCATCTGCTTCAATCCCAGTAAAACACATTAATTTGTGAAGCACAATAGAAGCAGAATAAACAAATCATCTCCATCAATCTGACCCTGGAGCGTTTCCTGTTCTAGACCACAGTGATGACATGACTGTGTTTTCAGGCTCAGACAGCGCCACCTCTTCTCCACTAACAACTGCAGCTCCACCAGTGAAATGGAGGAGGCTTGAAAACCTGTGGCAGCTGCTTCTCCACAGACAGACAGCTGAAATGTTGAAGCTACAGGCAGAACAAGAGAAGCTGGAGCTGGAGAAACAGAAGTTGAAGCTGGAGATATCTAAAATAGCTTTGGAAATACAGCTGCTGCAGCGACAGCTGAACGGCTCTTCTTCTCTTAACTGACATAATGGAAAAGAATAGGACAATGAAGAAGAACGGAAAAAATAAACTGAAATAAAAAAAAAATATGACAAAAGCTACCAGTTAAAATGTATTGTTCAGATTTAGTTCAGCCTAATTATACATTAATTATTGTTAATTGCGATCATTAATCAAACAGGAAGTCACTTCAAGCTGACGTTAGTGAAATAAACAAGGAATTATTCTAAACCTTGTGTTGCATCATTTCTCTGAAGACTATTGTGTCTGTGGAGTCTTAACCATCGACTTAAATGGACGTTTGTTCACGCTGGTACAGAGACGTTCCAGATGTCTCTCACAGATGACGATGTCAAAGCCCTGATCTCATGTTCGTTTCCTCCAGAAGGAAACAGTCTCTTCGACTCCATGGCCAGTGGCATGAGACTCATCGTCAGCTGCATCTCCTCCTTCCTCATCCTCTCTCTGCTGCTCTTCATGGTGCACAGACTCCGACAACGCAGACGCGAACGCATCGAAACACTGATAGGAGGAAACCGTGAGTTGAAGAAGCTGAAGAAGCTGAAGAAGCTTCCTGTGCTGATGGTGACGTCAGAACTGCTCCAGTTTCACTGTTGTCCTCCTTGTTATTTCTGCCCAGTGCATCACTTCAACCTCGGACGACGAGTCCCGGGCTTCGACTACGGCCCGGACGCCTTCGGCACCGGCCTGACTCCCCTGCATCTCTCCGACGATGGAGAAGGAGGAGCGTTTCATTTCCAGGAGCCTCCTCCACCCTACGCCGCTTACAAATATCCTGACATCCAGCACCCGGATGACCCCCCACCTCCATACGAAGCCTCCATCAACCCTGACAGTCTCCTCTACGTCGACCTGGGTGAGCACTCGTCCTCTGTCCCCAAGTCAGTTAACACAAGTGTAGGGTTGAACCCAATAAACATCCCTCTTGTTGGTGGGAAGTGGAATGTGGGTCAGGATGGTGCTATGGCCACAACACCTCAGTGGTAATTCCACAACCAGATATTAATGAAAACAATTCTAGCGTTTCGTAATATACACCATGAATATGAGTATATTGCCCCCTACTGGACACTGTAGGACATTATAAAGGACTTCATAGAGCAATATTCTGCAACCACTTCTTAAATTTACTCTTTTATGTTAGAACATTTTACTCCTAAAAAATGTACTCAACATAAAGCAGTTTGTGTTTGAACAGACCACGCCCCCAATTTCCTCATGTACCATAAAAAGGTCTGCGAGCCCCTGATTTGTGGAGATGGGTCTGAAGATGCTCTCCCTTCTGCTCTCTGCTCTCCTTCAGGACGTAATGGTGTTTCCATGGTGCCCAGCCAGATGAACCCATTAGGGGGCGTCCTCCAGGTGGACATTCCCAACACGCCCTGTCCTAGGCCACGCTCGGCGCCGTCCTCCCAGGAGAGAGAAGACTCCATCGACAGCAGCACCCTACTGGTGGGGCCGGACACTCCAACTGAAGGCCACGCCCCCAACGCCATGCCCCCAGACTGCACTTCCCTCAGCACCGTGGTATAAGAGGGACTGTTGACACTGCGCCCTCCGCTGGTGGAGGAAGGCGAGGGACGCATTGACATTTGTACAGACACAGACTGAGGGACGTCCTCTCTCTGAAGGTTGTACATTGAGACTTCAGAGTGCTGTAATTTTTTTTTTTTTACAAATGCAGAAGGGACGTTTCTGCACAGAGAAGAAAAGAGAAAAAAACACTACATTGAGCTGAAAGAGCTGCACTTTTACTGCTTGTGTTGATGGAGCGGAGCTTTTGAAACATCTCAGTTGGTCCTGATGTAAATATCCTCCTCAGGTCTGTGCCAGTCCACTTTGTACGTCTGTGCTTCTAGTTACAGAACTAGGAAAAAAAAAAAAGAACATTGACAAAGGACTCGATGATGCCAGCTTTTGTTTCTTGTGCGTCCTTCGTTTTGTCCCGCTGTCGCTTTGGCGTCGTCTCTCCGGACTACAGATAGTGATCGCAGCAGCTCCGTGTCTGAAGCTTCTGTCCTGGAGCTGTCTTCCATTGTTTTCAGCACAGGAGGTTTTGTTGATTTAAAGGTGACCTTGTAAAATGGACAGACATGACGCTGTGGTGACGATGAATCCTCTGTTATTAATTTACGACCACAGGCTTCGCCCTGACAGATTTTTCTTTTTTCCTTTTTTGTTTGTTTTTAATGATTAGACACAGACAGATTAAAGAGCGGAGAAGCTTTGAAGATGATAGGGATGATGTTCATGAAGAACTTGCTTCATTTACAGCCAAACATTCATGTGGTTTTGATGCAGAAGCTCCTGTGTTGTTGCCTCTTCAGTCGTGTCTTCACGCGTCTCCATGTCCAGGTTATCAGTTACAAACAACAAAATTAAAGAGCTGTTCAGTGGAGCCGTACACCTCCAACTACTAGATAAATTATTTATTCAATTAATTAAACGCAGTTAAAACAGTTTATGACGTTGATTAGAAACAATGAGAATTGACATGTAAAAAAAATAGATGAATTTGAACCAAAACTATGTATTTATCATCTGTCTTCTCGCTGCGATCACAGGTGTCCACTTTAAGGACAAAGCCAGTAACCTGCAATACTGCCACCTGGTGGGTTGCAGTGTGTACATCAGCGTGACCGCTGTGCCAAATATAAAGTCAAATAATTTCTGACACTATGACTTCAAACATCTCTTCTCCAAGAATCAGCCTTGATGTTTGTAGCTGTGGAACTGGACAAAGTGGAACTCCCCTCACAGAGGTTGTCTTCAGTCAGCTGGTGTCTTCTGCTGCTTCCTGTTAGAATCTGTTCTGTTTTTTTTGTGCTTTTTTTTAGATACAGCACAGCTGCTGATGTGATGGTAACAACATCAGTCTGGCTGCTGGTGGCGCTATTTTTCTTCCTGATTTTCCACCGGGAACAAAAAAGTGTAAAATGTTTATTTGGGAAGACAATCTCTGTGAGTTTTCATCCTGAGGATATCGGCGTCAACATTGACTCCAGAACACGGTCCGTCATGTGTGAATGAACTGGAGGAAATTTGATGATTTGTTTTTTGTTTTTGTGATGAAATATTCTTCTGTTTTTGACAATCCACGGTGGATTCTCCTAATCTCAGAACTGTAATCCTGCATGAGTGAGTGTACAGAAGGTCAGAACTGGTCTGGGTTTTCTTTTCTTTTTTTTTCTTGTCAGTTTTGGTTTTATTTTCATGTTGAAAATGTTTCTCGACCTACGGTGCATGTTTTTGATCCTCTGGCATGCTGAGAGTTGTTTTTTTCCCCCTTTTTTGGACATTTTTTTTATTTATTTCTTGATGCAAATATTCTTCCAATTTTGCCGATGTGTTCGACCCGAGCAGCTTCATCTTCACTGTAGTTTCTGTGGCAGTGAAAACCAGTTTTGTTGGCTTTGACTTGTTTTGTGTATAATACAGAAAATATGACATCAAAGGTTTAGTCTTTTGATTCTTTAAGTCTGTGATTTTCCGATGTACACGCACGTCCAATGGAAAGCCCAACAAATGAACCGACCAGGAATGACCGCTTGTGCGTCAGCGGCGGCCGACGCGACCCTGATGTTGCACCTCATCGATCTTGACATTCAGCTTCTCTGTGACTTCTTTGACAGCGGCCAAATGTCAAAAAAGAGGATTAAATTGGGAAGCGGGGAAAATCCCCACACGGTGAGATGGAGACTGTGATAAATCCAATCCAGGGCAATCAAAAGAATCATTTAAAGAAAGACGATATAGCGCACCCCGCAGGCAGTGGTGAGGCAGCGGCAGCAGACAGTGATACCCTGCTGGATGAGACCGGGAAAAGATGAAAAGAGGCTTTGTTCACACGGGCCGAGGAGTGACACAACCACATCATGGTTTAGTGGAGGCCAGAGATGCAGCACTTGACGCCGAGTCCTTGAACCCACAACAGAACAAAGGAGAACGAGGAGGAAAAATAATTAAAATCAGGTTCAACTTATTGTGGAAAAGATTAGCATAAAATGTTGAACTTTGTCTTATTCTAGAAAAAAACAAATGTTTTTTCCTTAGTTAAAATACAAGTCCACATGCATATTAAAACATTTCTATATTTATTGCCACAAGAGGGCGGTGTCGCCACTATAACTCAATTGCTTCTGTTAATAATAATTAAGAGTCTTTACACCTCAATTATTTTAAAGAAATCAAAATATTTTGTGCAACATTTTTGAAAATGAGCTGCTGGCTGACGATAAAGTTGAAAATGGAAAATCAATTTATTTTTTAACAATTCTTTAAACATTGAATTTTAATTTTGCTGATATCGTTCAAACACTAGACCTTCCAGCACCGACTGATTCCGATATATACTGCAGTCGCTCCTAAATTGATAAGTTCCAGTAAATTTGGCAAAACCCAAGCGTTGTTTCATGAGATTTTTATTATTGTTGAAAATAAACGTATGATCCTAACAAAGGTGATGTAAACATCCTGAAATCAGGCTGATAATATTGACAGAGTGATTTTATTGGTCACGTAAAAACTTCTGTACAGCCACCATGAGGTCTCTCCTTATCAAAGCCTGGTTCCTCTGAGATACTTCACCAAGTTTCATCTCAAGGTTCTTCAAACTTTAACTCACAAAAGCCTTAAGGTCCAATAATCATCAGTTCAGCAGCAAAACCTGAATTTCCCAAACTGATCCACCGACATCTAACCTAAACAAAACATCAGGTTTTTATGTTTTTTAATGGTTTTAATTGTGAAACTAAGTTGTTTTAAAAACCCAATGTTTGGACCTGTTGGGGTTTTTACTTGATTTGCAGATTCCTGGGTGGTGAAAACTCCTCTTCTCCTCCTCCATCCTCTGACTTTCCCATGAGATGAATGCTTCCTGTCAGTGGTCACTGGGCATCGATGCTGGCAGCAGCAGCAGCAGCAGGAGGGGAGGAGGTGGTGGAGGAGGAAGTGGTGGGGGAGGTGTTGGGTGCATCAATGAGCCTGTTGATCAGTAAAGACCACCAGACTGGTAATGACACAGATCAGTGATCAGACCACAGAACACAGACCTGGGCCTCCACCTCCACTTCCACCTCCACCTGCACCGTCTTTATCAACGCCGGACGACGTCCCTGATCCTCAGTCTACCTCAGACCCCGACACCTGTCCGCTCCACCTGCTGGTCAGCGCACCATGGTTTGGACCATCGCTGCTCTGCTCATGGTTGTCATTTCACAGACTGACGCTGGTGAGAAAACTGTTTCACTGTCACTTCATTGATTATTGTCTTTATGATTTAATCTGATGATTCAATTCAATATATATTTCTTTTTCCAGATGATTATTGTTACAACGAGCCACACTGTGGTAAGTCACGTCAGGATGTTTTTCTTTATTTTAACCCCTTTATGTTGAAAGTTGCAGCATCACAATATATTTATTTAAACACAAAGAGAAAAAACATTTTTTTTTCTCTGAATTTATGGACTTGAATTAAACACAAAGAGCTCTTGGTGATGAGATTTCTTTCCACGTCCACCACTGGGTCCATTTAACAGTTCTTTGTGCTGGTACTTACCACTGCAGCGTGTGATCATATTCATCTAGTGCAGAACAATCCACTGTTGTGTCAGGGCAGAAACAAAGAGCAGCTTCTGGAGAGTTTGACCACTCGCTGAGTCCAGAGTCCAGCAGGAGAATGTTAATAACCTGGAAAAACAAACAAACTAAAATAAACTGTTTATTATTACTGATTACTGATAATTATAACATTTATTCAATAGTACAATAGGTAATACATTCTATAATAATAATAATAACATTATAGTTCTTAGGACAATAGTATAATAACATTCTTTTCTCTTTTATAATTTTAACATTAATTTTTTTAATAATAACGGTGTAAATGCAAATATTTTGCGACTTTTATTGTAGTAGTATTAGTGCTGCACACAGCACAGAATTAAAAATATACTAAAACTCCATATAATTAATATAGAATCACTTTGACAGAACGGTATATATAGATATTAATTAACTAATAATAATAATAATAATAATAATAATACCATCCTTCTTTTTCTTCTTTTTTTAATCAATCCTTCATTTATTATTCACAAATTTACCACAGGTTTTTAATCTTTTTTCGCAACTGCGTTATCTCAAGTGAAACACTGCCATCTGCTGGATAAATCTTTGACTCTAAAGGTTGCCATTTGTTGCTGCTTCAGTTCACAGTGATATCGATTTGGTTTGTTAGTTATTTTCACAAAAACCTGTTTTTATTTTTTATTATTTTTTTCTTTTTGTTCTTCCCTGACTTGTAGCTGTGGGAAAACATACATGTTGTCAATTTTATTTTCTATAAAAGACAAACAAACACCTGCTGTTTAATCTCACAAATGTCAAAGTAGGAAAATTGTCCTTCACTTTATTAGTGTTTGGCTGTTTTGTCCTCAGTGTTTCACAGGTGTTTATGTGTCCTTGTACTGCTGATTTATAAATATTATATAAATAACTCTAACAAAAAATGTTTTTTATATGTTATTTTTACATTTGCATGATCAGACAACAGGTTTTCATGTTGGAATACAAAGAATTAATGAAATTATGGAAAATAATTATCTGACAGATTCTTTCAAAGGTTTGTAACATCTTCAAGACTCATTATCTGGTTTCTCTCTGGAAAAAAACAAACATTAATTTCAGGAAATGATGTTGCATTGAAAACCTTTGGGGAAAAATGTCAGTTTGTAAAAGTGAAATCCACTAGATGGCAGCATTGTCGCTCAGTTTACAAACCATTCATACAGTGGTTTGGACATTTTGTGACACATTGCAAGAAAAGGATGTCAAGAAATCAGCAGTAAATAACAAGATGAAGAAGAAGATTTTTGACTATGACAGGCGATTTGTATTGGTGTAGGTCTTGGAGGTTTGCGGTTCGAATCCCAAACTGTCAGGACAACAGGACAACTCCTTGGCTACAACACCAAAGATAGAGAGACAGACAGAAAGACAGAAAGACATTAAACCCTCTGGAATGTCTTTTGGGAAATAACGGTAAAACAGGTTAAAAGACTCTGTCCTGTTTCTCCAACTCTTAGATCCTTATGCCTGGGGAGACATGTTCCCGTCCTGTCACCCTCTTCTAGAAGAACATCACTCCCCCATCAACCTGGACCAGCACATGGTCAGGAACTTTTCCCTGGACTCTTTACATCTGGAGGGTTTCGACGTGGCCCAGACCTCGGGTCATTGGACGCTCCAGAACGACGGTCACTCAGGTGGGTTTCACCGCAGCTAGCTTGTCGACACGAGCGCTGGAATCCTGTCACCGTTCACGTCTTTCCTTGGGCCTTACAGTGGTGCTGCACGTGGGCAGCGGCATGACGGTGAGCGGTGGAGGTCTCCCAGATGTTTACCACACCATCCAGCTGCACTTCCACTGGGGCGGGCCGGCCACCAACGGCTCGGAGCACACGGTGGACACCCGTCAATATCCTATGGAGGTACAGTAGGGTCAGTAGTTTGATCTACGCGTCACAGACCAGACTTGTCCTCTGACCAGTCCAGTGTGTCTCAGTTCTTGACGCTGGTGTCTCCTGGTCCCTGTTCAGATGCACATCGTCAACATGAAGGCCGTCTATCCCAACCTGACCGCAGCCTTGGACGACCCCACGGGCCTGGCCGTCCTCGGGTTCTTCATTGACGTGAGTTTGAGGAGAGAAGTAGAGAAGTGGAGAGTAGAACAACAAGTTCTAGATATTCAGTTTCACGCTGTAGCAGTTAAGCTAGCAGACAGCAGAAAGTCCTTGGATTCTTGGTGGAACACTGATCCAGTTTTGGGAACAAACGGATGAAGAAATCAATCGTCTCAGGAACCTCAATGATTCCAACAAATTTGGCAGAACATAGGCAAGATTTTACCATAACGGAAAACCTTCTTACAATACAATATCCATATCCATAATACATTATCATGCTAACATTGGACCAATAATAATGGCTGCACAATATTATCAGACATCCTTAAGATAAATCCCTAATCCAGCTTTATAATCTTATATTGGATATTTTAATCTCAAAATAAGGGA
Source organism: Paraplagusia blochii (assembly GCA_016785265.1). NCBI lineage: Eukaryota > Metazoa > Chordata > Actinopteri > Pleuronectiformes > Cynoglossidae > Paraplagusia > Paraplagusia blochii. The sequence goes on along the minus strand of JAFBJS010004055.1, from coordinate 8,326 downwards.
TGTGGATAATATTCAGACGATTTTATATAATATCTTCAAGAACAGTTTCAACAAATTATATGTGGCCTAAAAACATTGGGAAAAATGGCTGTATATGAAAGTGATATCCACTAGATGGCAGTGTTGCTGCTCTTTTTTTTAAACTATCTGAGTAGATTTGAGGAGTTTGTTAGAGTTAGACTGGGTAACTCCAAAATCATAGCAAAATTATATTTTAATGAACGAAAACAACACTGAGTATCAGGTCAGACTCGCTTCACAGACAGGATCAAAGGAAATTATGTGATATTTTTATTGTGACTTCATCACATTTACAGTCGCTGACGTCCTGAGTTTCTCTTCCTCACAGGTTGTTTACGCTGACAACGTCCACTTTGGACACATCACCCAGAAACTGTCCTCTGTGGCCTACAAAGGTAGACACTCCTACAGACCTACAGACTGGTGGTCTTGTAGTTTCTTCACGTGTTCTCACTTCTGTTCTCGTCTCTCGTTCCTTCAAAGGACAAACAACCAAAATCAAACCCTTCCCACTGATCAGCCTCCTGCCAAAACACAACATGAGCCAGTACTACAGGTATTACGGCAGCCTCACCACGCCTCCCTGCTCCCAGGTGGTGGTCTGGACCCTGTACGAAGTTCCCGTCCAAATATCCTGGTCTCAGGTACGACACCAGAGAGAAGGTACCGTTGATTCAAGATCTTTTCTTGTGCCAAAGATCTGACCCCCAAAAAACGGCCTTTCAAAATCTGCTAATTCACATTATGTTCAGACTTGTCCACCACATTATGTCCTTAAATTTGACACGCCCACTATATTTGTTACCACTGCCTTGGACAGACAGAAACACAATATTTCTGGTGTTTCCTGTGATTGACTTCAGCTAAAGACACCAAGAGTTCTATCTCAGAAGTTTTGGACAAGTTTTTCATTCAGAACATGTGGTGTCCTCTGTCCTCAGCTGGCCCAGTTCACCTCACAGATCTTCTCCACTGAGGAGGACGCAGAGCAGGTCACACCTCTGCAGAACAACTTCAGGCACGTCCACCAGACCTTCAGTCGCGTCGTCTCTGCGTCCAAAGATGCCAAACTGCTGAGTGGGACGGCGACCCGTCTCCTGGACTCAGTGCTGACTCTGACGCTCATCAGTTTCCTGGGATGTTTCTTGTCTGCACTTTAGTCTCATCAACGAAAGTGAAACAACAAATACGTCACAACATGAAATGAAAAACAACCTGTTCATGAAAAAGGGCGAAGTTCGACCGTCAGGAAGCTTGAAGAAAAGATGCTTTCTGCATCAAAAGAGTATTTTATTGTTATTTCTGTCATTTGTCAAAGTCCGTCTGTGGACACAGGATTGTACTGATGTTGCTCTAGTCTCTGACGTGTCCTCTCCAGTCACGAAACAGTTTCAGACAAAATTCTGAGATGTAAATAAAATAAAATGTGAAACAAATTAGATTTGTTGTGTCATTTTTTAAAAAACATCAGTTTAGGCCAAAGTTATTTACTTTTACATAAAATAATTGTTGTTGCTTTTTTTTGGTTAAAATTAAAAAAAGAAAAATGTCATAGTAATCAACAAGCCATATTTTGTAGGTAAATAAGTTCTAAGTAAATTCTTGTCAATTTTTTAAAAGAAATTCCTATTTTATTATTTCTTTATCTCTTAAAATATAAATACATATTCCCTTTATTTTGTCAAAATCATTTACAAGTAATTGTTCTCAGCTCGAGAATTTTTTATGTCACCAGCAATCCTCTGAACATACAAAAACAAGCTCTAATGCTGCCATCTAGTGGGTAAAAGAATGTATAGCAGAGAGACAACAACGTTATATATTTTTAAATGTATTTCTTTGAGAGCCAACGAGTTACAACAATAAATGAAAAATCAGAAAACCCTTATATATGATAATATTATTTTTTATTATTTATGTATGTAATATTTGAATTAATTTTGCTATCCGTTAGTGTTCATTGCTCAGTTGCGCTATGACAAACTAAGCCACTAAGTGGTGCAATACTTTGCTGGTAAAATGGATTGAAGCGAATTCAGGCAGAATAAATCCTGCTGTCGTGATGAGAATGCCAAAAAAAGTATATCTTCATTTTTTTTCTTCGCTTCCACCGCAGGTCAGTAAAACAATCAATATCAATAAGTTAAATATATCTCAAGTGAATCAGAGTTAATCTTGGGATTGCCGTTAATGTTGGACATTGAGATTATAGCTGCCTTTGAAGTTAATATTGACTTTGATCATGATAACGTCTTCGCCTCTGATGTTTGTTTCTTTTGATTTGAATGTTAAATATAAAGATGATTTTATGTTGATTTGTCCTTTGATGTTGTCTCTGGAGTTAACGTTGTCTTTAATGCTAATGTTGTTGTGTGCCTTTGATGTAACCTCAAAGCTGCTTTAAGGGTTAATATTGTTATTGATCATTATAATGTTTTTTGCCTTTGATGTTTGTTTTCTTTGATTTTAATGTTTACTGTAAAGTTGATTTGAATTGTTTCTTTGATGTTGTTTCTGGATTTAAAGTTGTCTTTAATGTCTATGTGTGCCTTTCATGTTGACATTGCTTTAGAAGTTGACAAAAATTACTATGTTGACTTTGCCTTTGATGTAAACATTGACCTTATTGGCCTTTGATCATGACATGACTTAGCCTCTGATATTTTTTCTTTATTTTGAATGTTACATATGTATTGATTTTAATATTGAATTTTCTTTTGATGTTGTTCTCTCTGGAAATAAAGTTGTCTTTAATGAGTTATTTTGTGCCTTTATTGTTGGCATTGCCCTAAAAGATTATTTCCATCCTTTGATGTTGACTAAGCCTTTAATTTTGGCATTGCCTTCAACATGAAGTTTTTTTAATGAGAAAGTCTTTGATGTTGACATGAGACAATCAATGACAAATCATTTTGTCAGCTTTGCCTTGGATGTTGCTTTTGATGTTGGCATTGACCTTTTAGCTTCCTGTTTTTAGTTTTTTTTTCATGTCAGCATCAAAGGCTTTGTTAACAAAATGTTCTTCAACCATCATCAAAGGCAATATATACATCAAAGGAGACCGACATCAAAGGATTTGTCAGTAAAAAATATACTTCAAAGGCAACATTAAAGACTTTGCCAAAATCATTCTTAATAAAATCAACCACTAATCATCCAAGGCAACCAGAGACAATTTAGAACATCATCTTAAAGCAGCCTTGAGGTCATGTTTGCATTGCGTTTGATGTTAGCATTGCTTTGATGAAAGAAAACTTGAAAACATGAAAGAAAGCTTAAAAAACTTGAAGCTACGGATTCAATGTAATTATCTAAGGCAATGCGAAAATCAAAGGATCTTACATAAAAACAACATTGAAGGCAATGTCAACATCAAAGGCAATGTGAACATCAGAGGGCAAACAGGATCTCAATGCAGCTAAAATGCAACACCAAACAAATGCTAAAATGCAACAATAAACACCAAAGAAAATTAAACATTAAAGGCTTTTTCAAACATCCAAATACCCATATCTATAACTTATTTTTTCAAACATAATAAAATAATTTAGATTTTCTGCTTTTTTATGAAGTAACTTCTTATATACCATTTTCTAGACTTTTTAACTTAATCCATTAATTTTGCAGCATGTTCTGAAGCCTAAACTTGTATTTTTAAACATTTTTGGGACTTTTCTGCATTTTTTGTCACGATAAGGCTATAACTTTTGCTTTTGATGCTATTTTAAGATATTAATAATGGACACAACACAAATTAGCCATTCTGAAAAAGCTACTACTAACACAGATCATTGCAGCTTTTTTGGTAAAAAACTTATAATTTAAGGCATTTTTAGGTCTTTTTCTTTATTTGAACTTTTATTTTTTATGCATTTTTCAGGTGGATAATTTTTGGTGTTTTCAACACAAAGTAATCATTTTTCCAGCATCTTTTGGTTTTTAAATTTGCATTTTTAAGTATTTTATTGGACTTAAATATAGAGTTTTTAACAGGATTTAAAAATACTTAAAGACATTTCTACATATTTATATGCAAAATTCTTTGGTTAAGTATGAATTTTCTTTCAAATATATATTTTATGCAAGATTTCAATCAAGGAAATTTTAAAAACCAAACAGATCTTGGGTATTTTTCAGAAAAGAAAATATTGAGAAAATATAATGAAAATGTTGCTAAAAAATTGTAAACTTGTGTCCTTTTTTCATGCTCCTCATCAAATAAGAGCATTTGACATTTGTTCTCAGGAGATTTTTGTAAATTCTTTTTGAGGATGTGATTTTTGGATTTATAATTTTTGTTAACAAATTTCTCTTTGTCAGCATTCATTGTGAAATGGTCACATTTAATGGTTGAAACCTGTCATTGTATATACATCTATAAAAAAGACCTCAGGTACAGGTTACGACATTCTACTGCTAATACATACATTATTATCATTATTATTAAATAATAAACTTTTTTTCCAATGTTAAAGTTACATATCGTAGTTTACAAAATAGGATCAAAGAGAATTAAGCCATTATGAATGTCTGGAAAAAAAAAAAACTAAATTCCTAAATGTGTATTTATTATTTGTTCATGAAGTAGAAAAACAAAAAACAGAACACATCAATCATCCTTTGAATAACATAATATTAATCATTGATCTGGCTACGGAAATGTAAGCTGCAAAAAAATATATAGATTTTTTTTGTTTTTCACTTGTAAAGGCAACCAAACTTTTGGAAAAGCAAACCTTTCTCATGTTATTTTGTGTATTTTACAGCACAAAGCAGAACAAAATAGAACAGATGTCAAATTTCATTACAAAACAAGTACAGTAAAAAAAAATTGGGCAAAATTTTCAAGTCTCAAAATCCACTTAATTCTTAGTTTTTTTTTTAAACAATCCAGGTCCTTGTTTTTTCTCCAGTCGCTGTAAGCACGGTGTAAAGCTAAGTGTCTAAAGAAGCCAGACTACTGTTAACCAAACGCCCAAAGTGTTAGTCCTCATATCGAAAAAGGGAAAAAACTGGTGTCAATTTCAGATTCAGTCATTGGAGGAGAAGCAGATTCAGAGTCTGATCGAGTGGACGGTGTCGGTTCTTCCCAGGGAAGCTACAGGGTTCCTGGAGGTTCCTTCCAAAAAAATTGATTCTAGAGACCCATATGGTGCACACACACACACACACCTCACATACACACATTTCTGTGGGTTTTGAACCCATGATAAAGGCAGATGCTTCAGGAACTTCAGGAAGTTCAACTAATTGTTCAGGAGCCTGGGGAAGTGCGGGCCGGGAGTGGTTTGTGATTGTTGAGTCTTTGGCATGGTGCTTTAGCTGCATGGGGATGGTGACAGAATGTGTGTGTGTTTTTCTTTTCATTAGAGAAAAGTAATTTCTTCTCTTGGTCGGAGTCAATCTTCTTAGTCAAATGGGGGCGGGGGGATCTCCAAACCAAATATTGTTGAGTCTGCTGTAGCTCATCCAGGCCACAAGAGGGCAATGTGAGACTGTTGTTGTATTGCCTCTGTAGCAGTCGCTCCTGTTGTCGTTAATGATGGTAAGATGGGTGAGGATTTCTTTGTCAGAAGTTTCTGAGAAAATCTCCTTTGTCAATGTTTATTCCAATAGAAACTGCTGGGTGTGGTCACTGCTGGGTGTGGTCACTGCTGCCCGTGGCCGGCGCCTCATCAGCCTTCGTGAGTGAAATTGTGCGATGGACGCAAATGAACAAATCGGTGCACTGTATCCTTGAAACACGTGTGCAAATTAGAACTAAGACCAGCTGCAGTCGTTCAACTCCTTCATCTCTGCTCCCTGCTCCTCCTTCTCGCGCTCCACCTCCATCTCCTTCTCCTCCTCACATTCTTAATTATCCACATACAGACATTTCAATCTAGGAAGAAAAAAACAAAAAGAAAAAATTCAGGAATCTGAAATTCAGAACAAAAGCAGACATGGACAACAATGGAGATTGAAGTTGAAGAAATCTGTGATGAAAATGTAAATTACAATATAGATTTATCTTATTTTATAGATTTTTTTTGTGTGTGTGTTTTTAGTGTTGTTCGATGCTGTACTTTTGCTGCTATTATTCATATTTTATTCAGGGATTAACAAAGGATTTCTTAGCACTCATCACTATACCACAAGTATGACGCACAAAATAGAACAAAAATCCTGTCAGTAACAATAACAGTATCATCTTTTCATGCATCTCGAAGCAAGACTCAAAAATAATGTGGATTTCATAGAAATATAACTTGAGCTGCAGTATCATTACTGACCAGAAGGAGACTAAGAAGCTGTGTATAAGATGTGTTAGCCTTACCACATGAGCAGCAGCAGCATTCCTAACAGCAGTGGGGAGAAAAACGTGAGAAGTTTGGCCGCTCGGCCTACTGGAGGCTCCGCTTTCTGTGGGGCGTTGGACGAAGGGATGGGAGACGTCTTGGTCTCTGGAAGACAAAAAAAAAACAATCAAAATCATGAAACAAATCAACGCTTAATTATCTTTAGCCATTGTCGATCAAACAAGTCACTGTGTTCTGGGATCCTGTGAAAACATAACTATTTTGCAAACCCAAAAATGTAACCCCCACCCTGGAGTACTGACAGAAAAATACTGCCCTCATACAAGTAAAAAGTAATCTCCAAAAATGACTAAAAATGCAATCATTTGTCTCAAAATACTTACTTAATAATAATTTGGTGGTTAAAATTGTGAAAATTTAATTTTTTTGGTTTTGGAGACTAGTGATCACTGTGAAATACTGTCCTCATAAGATCCAGAAGTAATCTCCAAAAATAAAAGTTTTTCAAAAATGACTAAAAATGCATTCTTTCGTCTTAGAATACTTAGTTATTAATATTTTGGGGGTTAAAATTGTGATTTTTTTTAATTTTTGGGTTTGGAGACTGGTGATCACTGTGAAATACTGTCCTCATAAGATCCAGAAGTAATCTCCAAAAATAAAAGTTTTTCAAAAATGACTAAAAATGCATTCATTCATTTTAGAATACTTAGTTATTAATATTTTGGTGGTTAAAATTGTGATTTTTTTTAATTTTTGGGTTTGGAGACTGGTGATCACTGTGAAATACTGTCCTCATAAGATTTTCCTCATAAGAAAAACAAAAGTTTTTCAAAAATGACAAAAAATGCATTCATTTGTCTTAGAATACTTAGTTATTAATATTTTGGTGGTTAAAATTGTGATTTTTTTTTATTTTTGGGTTTGGAGACTGGTGATCACTGTAAAATACTGTCCTCATAAGATCCAGAAGTAATCTCCAAAAATAAAAGTTTTTCAAAATAGACTAAAAATGCATTCATTTGTCTTAGAATACTTAGTTATTAATATTTGGTGGTTAAAATTGTGATTTTTTTACATTTTTGGGTTTGGAGACTGAAGATCACTGTGAAATACTGTCCTCATAAGATCCAGAAGTAATCTCCAAAAATAAAAGTTTTTCAAAAATGACTAAAAATGCATTCATTCGTCTTAGAATACTTAGTTATTAATATTTTGGTGGTTAAAATTGTATTTTTTTTAATTTTTGGGTTTGGAGACTGGTGATCACTGTGAAATACTGTCCTCATAAAATCCAGAAGTAATCTCCAAAAATAAAAGTTTTTCAAAAATGACTAAAAATGCATTCATTTGTCTTAAAATACTTAGTTGTTAATATTTTGGGGGTTAAAATTGTGATTTTTTAAAATTTTTGGGTTTGGAGACTGGTGATCACTGTGAAATACTGTCCTCATAAGATCCAGAAGTAATCTCCAAAAATAAAAGTTTTTCAAAAATGACTAAAAATGCACTAATTCGTATTAGAATACTTAATTATGAATATTTTGGGGGTTAAAATTGTGATTTTTTTTTATTTTTGGGTTTGGAGACTGGTGATCACTGTGAAATACTGTCCTCATAA